>JAODTR010003504.1:0-12731 GCA_025399935.1 Amblyopsis rosae
TTTGAGGAAAGAGTGTGAGTTTTCATAGAAAACATGAAATTGTCTGGGTGACCCCAAACTTTTGAACGGTAGTGTATATATATTATGTATATATTTTACCATAGGGTTTGCCTCTGAATGAACCGTGCGACCGTTGACAATTTCGAACTTCCGTTGGTGTAACTCGGTTCTTTCCATGGCTCTGGTTTGAGTATAGACGGGTGCCCATGCATGTTGAACTGTGAAATGTTTTATTATTACAGGTATGAAACTATGACCCAGACCCACATACTCTACTGTGTTAAGAGTTAGGCCTCTAGTTTCTGGATGGCACAAGGCCAGCGGTAGTGCTAATGCAGACATACAGGCATATTTGCCAATTTCCTCGCAGGGGGCGTGCGTGGGGCAGTAGAGGGTGTGTCTGTCAGTCAAAATCTAATGTTTGGTGTTGAATAAAACCAAATATTGTGCTATTAGCTCTCCCGCCTGGTCAAACCCCATCTTGGCTCAGACACAGTGTGGTAGTTTCTGGGCTTTGGGCAAAGATGCACGAAGCAGACTTTTGTGTATGCTATGTTGGCCTTTTTCATGAATAGTTAAGCTAATGACTATCTAATATATGCATGTGTGTGACTGTCTTCCACCATTAAATGGTCGGTGTGCGTCATTACAGCCAAGGACATTAGCTTCCTCCTTGGAGAAGCGCTTCTGTCTTAGCCAGTCTGGACTTTCGCTCTCCATTACGAACCTGGCAGCTTGCCATTACAAAGAGCGTGCTAGCTTTAAAGGCAACGAGAGGAGCTGGTTTGATTGGCCCGTAATAGAAGACAGTCCCCGCTGCTGATGATTTATTCATTCTAATCCAAGCCATTACCTCCACAATTAGAATAGTATCGGCCACACCTTAGAACGACTTGCGCCGTGCGCGTCATGAGCCAGGAGCTCATAGTCTCATATTGTTAATATTATGCTACAGTCGTTGTTGGATTCTCCTCAAAAGACCCTTTCATTCCTCTCCTCTATAAACGGAAGGGCAGTGACACAGCTGTGGTGGGTAAATTAATGACGGGAGCTCTGTTTTGCCAGTATACAGTAGTGTAGGCACCCATCCTCTCTCTCTCTCACGCTCTCTCCTTCACTCTCTCGCTCTTTTACTCTCTCTTACACACTCTTGCTTTCTTTTACTCTATCTCTCTCACACCCTCTCTCTCTTTCTCTTGTGCTCTCTCACACTCTTTTACTCTCTCCTCTCTCAAGTTCACGTAAGCTTTATTAGCATGACAGGGCAGGTAGCACTCAATAAGAACAACATCTCTCTCTCTCTCTCTCTCTCTCTCTCTCTCTCTCTCTCTCTCTCTCTCTCTCTCTCTCTCTCTCTCTCTCTCTGTGTGTGTGTGTACTAGAGTAACCGCTTGGCCAGAGACCATGCGCTGACAGAGGGCGACACAGAGCAGCTGAGGCAGCTGAGCAACCGAGACCCTCTGTCGGAAATCACAGAGCAGGAGAAAGACGTCCTCTGGAGACACAGGTAAAACCACGCGTGGTCCCCGCGCTTCAGCCCGCCATCACAGTCCACCGCCAACCCCTCCACAGTGCGTTTAATGGCATCTTGTGGTTGCCAATGTTCAAATCATGTAGAGCTTTAGGGGCCTAAACCAGCCAATAGTAGCTGTGCCATGCTGTGCCACAACAGATGGTGGAAATGCTTGTTTTTCAAGTATAATATATTCGTAAGCAGGCATATAAACATGGTTTTATGTGGGGGCACTTTAAACTGCGTAACAAGGCTCTATTCCACTGCTAAATATTCATTCAGTTCGTTATGTCAGTGCTTTTAACTGTGGGCCGGAGGTGTCTCAAGATGCTTTTAGATCCCTTTTGGAATGTGTTTAATGCCGTTAATGGATGGTTGTTTACACGTCTATTTTTCTGCTGTTATCACACCGTGTAACAAAATGGGTGTAATTGCTGGCAAACCCCTTCATCGTAAACCCCTCATCTACACATTCACAAGTGTGTAGATGAGGGCGCAGACAAGCAATGATCCACTTTTTGAACGGCCACAAGTCAAAAAGCCTCCCTCTTACTAGACACCACTGTAAGAACATACCTGAGATCGTTTCTCCTCTACTCTCTAACTAGACACTACTGTAAGAACATACCTGAGATCTGTTCTCCTCTACTCTCTAACTAGACACTACTGTAAGAACATACCTGAGATCTGTTCTCCTCTACTCTCTATCTAGACACTACTGTATGAACATACCTGAGATCCTGCCAAAAATCCTGTTGGCCGTCAAGTGGAACTCCAGAGACGAGGTGGCTCAGGTAACACTACACCAGCTGTTCAGAAGCTTAACCTTGGTTTAACCCATGATGACAGATGGAGGTGATCTACATGTTATTTTGCTAAGCCAGCACATCAACGGCATCAGTCCACATGTATGTATAGATAAATACAAAATAAATAAAAGTTCTTTACCGTTTTCTTTCCTAAGAAGTTAGCAATCAATGCTTTGTTTAGCGTAGTTTTAATTGTATTAATTATAAATTATTTGTATTTATATATATTATTTTTATGTTAAACTTGTTAATGTTTCAAATAAATGTACCATGAAGGCATTTTTTTTATATAGAACTGTGTTTATTATCTGCCATGTTTTCCAGATGTACTGTCTGCTGAAGGAGTGGCCTTCCATCCGTCCTGAACAGGCCATGGAGCTGCTGGACTGTAACTACCCAGACCCGCTGGTGCGACACTTTGCCTTGCGCTGCCTGGACAAGTACCTGACGGATGACAAGCTCTCTCAGTACCTCATCCAACTAGTACAGGTAGGCCTCTGTCATGGTGTCCCCGGGCCACTAGGGGGCGCCAGAGATAAGCTGTCCCCGTTACCTTTATCAACCCGCGATCATTCTTCCGCTTGTTTGGCGAGATACGAGCGGTTTCATAAATCACACGTGAGCGCCATCGTAAGATGAATTCTGCTCTCGGATCTGATTGATAAATGAGGGCTAATTTTCCTTTAAAGTTTAAAGTGTTCTGTCATTACTATATTCGCAAATAGGCATATTGATGGGTATTACATTACAGCCCTCTACAACTAATAGAACTATTTTAAAATACGTTTCGTGTTTGATTTAAGTCAGAGAAAATAAATCTACTGTATATAATTTTGTCTATTCTATTATAAATCAAGTACATCATTATTGCTTTAACCTTTTTGGTTGTTAAACTGGTTAGTGGTTACATTTTCGGCAAGGATGCCACAAAACGTTTATCCAAACATTTATATGGTTTCCATAGCAATATTGCAATGAAAACCGGATGATGGCCCAGGAAGGCTATAGCCTACTACTTCTGCGGACACGGACGAGCGCTCGCTGTTCATGTCCCGCAGAAGTTGAGACAGTCCTAAACCCTCACAGATTTAGCGGGAACACGCATCAAAGTCTGAGTCTGAGGGTGGACATTGAGATTGGGCCATGGTGTCCCCAGGCCGCCAGGGGGTGCCAGAGAACCTGTCCCAGTTCCTCATCTAGCTATTACAGGTATGCCTCTGTCATGGTGTCCCCGGCCCACTAGGTGGCGCCAGAGACAACCTGTCCCAGTACCTCAGCTGGCTAGTAGAACCTCTGGGCTGAGACTCTGAACACAGTGGAGTTACTCTCCCCTGCTCTCCCCTGCGCTGCTGTCCTCCTCCCCTAATCTCTCCTCTCCTCCTTTCCTTTCCTCTCCTCTCCTCTCCTCCCCTCTCAGGTGTTAAAGTACGAGCAGTACCTTGACAACCCTCTGGTGCGTTTCCTCCTCAAGAAGGCCCTGACCAATCAGAGGATAGGCCACTTCTTCTTCTGGCATCTCAAGTGAGTCTGGCTGTCTGCCTGTCTGTATGTCTGTTGGTCTATCTATCTGTCTGTCTGTTTGTCTGTCTGTCTGTCTGTCTGTCTGTCTGTCTGTCTGGTTTTTTACCCACGTCCAAGATGGACCCTGTATCTCTACCCTATGTCCACCTTCTCAAAGCATCCCTACCTACCTCTGTGCCATAATAATGGCACTTCTAGTGGTCAGCGCCACCTAGTCAAATCAGGTCAGTTTCTGTTTTTTTTTTTTTTTGTTTTTTTTACTCAAATTTCACATGCAAATAAACATCACCCATAACCTGCTCCTCAACCTGGGCAAGTTTTTCCTTTCCCAGGGGCTTCGCCTTTTAGTTTTTCTTGCCTGTAATGGACAAATCCTTCTGATAACTTTTGATCGTGTGCCATTTTGTGGAAGATTAGATACGATTTGTGGCCTGTGAAAACTTTTTAAGATACTGTATTTCACAAATATCTGAATGCCACACGCATTCTAAAATGGGTGTGTTAGCGTTGTTCCGCATCTGCTTCTGCATCATATGACACCAGATGCATGTCTGTAGGACCACCAGAACTGGTGTGCGTAAGTTTGGCATAGGCCTGCCACCAGCCTGCAAATGTTTGCAAAAAGTTAGAAAGCAGAAGTAGGACAACTTGAAAAAGTGGCGGAAAACTGGAAAAACATGAACTCTAACAATAACAATAGGGTTCCGCAGCTTTGCTGCTTAGACTCCTAATGAATGAAATGCATCACGTTGTGTAGTAAATAAAAACAAATGCATCGTATGAATTAACTGTTTTATAATGGTCAGTTTAATGTAATATTGATAGATGCCATAGGAGGACGTGTCCTGGTCCCAGCCAGAACCATGGAAATAACTGTTAACGCCAACGGAAGTTTGAAATTGTCACAACGGTCACATGGTTCATGGAGAGGCAAAACATATGGCAAAAAAGTTCCCAGAAGTGCTTGGTGGGCAATTTGAATATATAAATACAGATATATAACATTTCTTGGCAATTAGTAGTCAATAAATCAATAAACCGATTTACATTTAAAATATAATATATAGGGTATTTTTAGTATTTAGACTAACTTCTGGGAACTATTTTGAGGCTCCACAATCCGCCATTTCTGTGGAAAAACGGTCCATTGTAGTGAACGGAGATGGCACGACTCTCTCTCTACATGGCTCTGGTCCCAGCTATGGCCATGTCTGTTCAGGTCTGAGGATGTCCTGGTCTGTCTGTGGCGTTTACCACAGAGGTCTCCCATAGAGTTGTGTTCAGGATCCTTCAAGTGATCTGCCTCTATATGTGTGACTCTCAGGGCAGAGATGCACAACAAAACTGTGAGTCAGCGGTTCGGCTTGCTGTTGGAGGCCTACTGCCGGGCCTGCGGCATGTACCTCAAGCACCTCAGCAGGCAGGTGGAGGCCATGGAGAAGCTGATCAACCTCACAGACATCCTCAAGCAGGAGAAGAAGGATGAGACGCAGAAGGTAGGCGTCCCTGTGTCTGGCGCCGCTAGCCAAATCTGGCTAACCTGACCAAGCAAAATCTTGGTCAGGTTGATAGCATACAGCTGTTTGCCTTTGTTCTAATACATTCTAATAAAACCGAGGCTATATTGCATTATCTCTAGTCGTTTTTCACTCAAGTTGTTTCCAGGTCGCCTACGTCACACCTAAACCAGGCCCGTAGCTAATCTACAACACTGATTGGCAGCACACAAGGTTTACCAGCCTGAATCAATTTGATTTCCAAGCTCTCCAGACTGATTCTCACGGCGAAGTGAAACTGAAAGCTAGGCTGACTAGTAGCCTGGTGTAACCAGTCCATATCCACTTTGTCAATAGGTCTGGCCACGCTCCGTTGGGAAGTGTTCGCAGTCGTATCCTCCTACTTGGCGTAAACCTCTGGTTAATTTTGAATCTATTGGACAGCGCTGAACCAATTGGCGCTGCTGCAATTGATTTGATCGCCTAATCAACACTCTTGACTTCATCTCACTAACCCACGCTGATTGGGATGCCAGCAGGGTGGCTGTGCATACGCTAACGTGATCAGTGTTTCCAGACTGTAATCTCAGCTCAATTTATCTAGCATAGTTGGGCGGAGCTAGGCTAGCTGACTACACCCTTTAAAGGTAAAAAATGAAAGATTTCAAATTAATGTAAACTTTCCACTCGCAGTATTGTCTGATTTTTTTAGCTAAAGTCAAAGAATCAGCTGGATGCAGTCAGTTTGAGTGTTCTGCTTGTGTGTGTGTGTGTGTGTGTGTGTGTGTGTGTGTGTGTGTGCGCGCGCGCGCGCATGTTTGTCGTGGAGGTCCAGATGCGGTTTCTTGTGGACCAGATGAAAAGGCCGGACTACATGGATGCCCTGCAGAACTTCACCTCCCCACTCAACCCTGCACACCAGCTGGGCAACCTAAGGTATACGTTGCCTTGTGTCACCACCAGTGACACTGAGCACCCCAGCATGGAACAGCCAGGGCTGGAATGGTCTCTAAAGACCCAATATACACGCTTTGTGCTACGAGGACACGTAGACAAGCGGCTGTGTTGCGAAAGCCATTGCTCACATACTTGCCTGCGTACCTTGCGCGTGCTTGGAGGACTTCAAATTTATCCAGTAGGGGGCACATCAGCGCCGAATCATGCATGGCTGAAACGGGAATATTTTCTGTGACTACTTTGAATTTCCACAACAACCAACATGCAAAAATGTGGAGGGGCATGGAGATATCATATAGATGTTGGTAATTATGGACTAGCTCTACTAACTTCTCTTTCAAACTTCCCGCCATTGTTGTTCTTTGTTCAGAGCCTGCTGCTGATCTGTCTGTTCAATCCTGACACGCCGACTGCCCCCACGTTCATGTGCTGTAATGCATCAATCGCACACGTAGCGTTACATTCCGAGGATGCTCACAACTACGCTCCAGGATACGCACCCGATATGCGTGGTAGCCATTTTCCGTACGTGTACGCGTAGTTAAAAGCAAGTATATCGTGGGCTTAAGCGCTGTGATCATTCTGCAATGGCCACAAGAATATAGAAAATACTGTAACTGCTGGCTTGTTGGAGGTGAACAGCAATTAAGTGCCTGTGCCCTGTGTACATAAATGCATTCTTGTTCTTTGTCACCTCATGATTTGACATGACACATTTGCACGGCCTCCATGACAAAAGACTTTGGATAGTAACTTTCCAGACTGATATGCAGAGCGAAGCAAATAACGGATCAGGCTGGTCTTACTGGGGTAGATACCTTTCAGTGATTCTAATCCTTTATTGCTCAGCCAAACTGCCATAAAGCTGCCCGGTGTGCTTTCCAGTGAGATAGACCCCCGAATAAGTCATTTTCATTTGTATGAACTACAGTATAGCTTGTGTACATTAGTCTATTGTGCATATGTACCTAATGTGTGTGCATGTGTGTGTGTGTGTGTACAGGTTAGATGAGTGCAGGATCATGTCGTCAGCTAAACGGCCACTGTGGCTGAACTGGGAAAACCCTGACATCATGTCAGAAATGCTCTTTCAGAACAACGAGATCATCTTCAAAAACGGAGACGGTAATATTCTCTCCGCTCGACACGACCAAACACATGTTGCCGCTGTAAATGTGTCTAAATAACTGTGAAACATTATGAGTTGTGTGAAATGCTTTGAAGCTGTGAAATGCTACGAATTATCAGGCAAACGGTCCATTATGAACAATCCCTTGTGTGTGTGTGTCTGACTGCACCTACTCGGTCTGTTGCCTGCAGACTTACGGCAGGATATGCTGACTCTGCAAATCATCAGAATAATGGAGAACATTTGGCAGAACCAGGGACTAGATCTACGGTAGAATGCTGTATTTTATTTGTTCTCTCACTGAATTCTATATAAAGCTGTCAAAAGCTGATCATCGCTGTGTGTGTGTGTGTGTGTGTGTGTGTGTGTGTGTGTGTGTCTAGGATGCTGCCCTACGGCTGCCTGTCGCTAGGAGACTGCGTGGGGCTCATCGAGGTGGTCCGCAGCTCGCACACCATCATGCAGATCCAGTGTAAAGGTGGCCTAAAGGGGGCGCTGCAGTTTAACTCAAACACACTGCACCAGTGGCTCAAAGACAAGAACAAGGGAGAGATGTGAGTCAAGTTGATCTTATTGCAACCTAATGTTGTTTTTTACAATACCATTTACATATCCTTTGATTCTCACCCCATTCAAGATGTGAGTGGGTGAGTTAAATCATTGAATGTTTATTAATATTGTGTGTGTGTGTGTGTGTGTGCACGTGTGCAGGTATGACATGGCGGTGGACCTGTTTACTAGGTCCTGCGCTGGCTACTGTGTAGCTACATTTATCCTGGGCATAGGAGACAGACACAACAGCAACATCATGGTCAAAGATGACGGACAGGTAACTTGCATGCAGAGATACCCCACCCAAGCACAGTTTGTCCCCTTCCTTGTTTATGCCTTGTTTGTTTATTCTCACCTTTTCTCTTTTCTCTCTTATGCTTGCTATTGACTTCCTCTCCTCTCCTCTCCTCTCCTCTCCTTCCCCCTTCTCTCTGCCCTCCTCTAGTTGTTCCATATTGATTTTGGCCACTTTCTGGACCACAAGAAGAAGAAGTTTGGTTATAAGAGAGAGCGAGTGCCCTTCGTCCTGACACAGGACTTCCTCATAGTCATCAGCAAGGGGACCCAGGAATGTACAAAGACTAGGGAGTTTGAGAGGTACTGTAGTGACGTTGTCTTCATGAAGTAGCACTAACGCATAATCACGGGAGGTCTTTGTCTGCTACATGCTCGTCCCCACTGAAGTAAACAGCTTCACGCACACACACACACACACACACCTTCATCAAAGCCTGTTGCAGAGGAGCAAAGGAAGACAGAAGCTTTATAATCAAATGTCTTTTTACATTTACCTTGTGTATTTAGCAGTCTCTATGATACTAAGCTTTGTTTCAGCACACTGGCTACAATTTTCTCTCAGCTTTCTTGCCAGCTTTCCCCTCCCCCCAACTGTGCTAGCGATGACGTGCTTTAAGTAAAGCTGGCTCACACTGCAAAGTCCTAGACCAGCGCTTTATTATGCTGTTGTATTTGCTGGGCGTTTTCTACATTTTATGAATGTAGTGCACAGTATGGTACCATAGTAAAAACTGCAATATAATAATTAATAAACAAATAATTTTGTGATCAATTTATTCTCCCCAATACTCATTGTCTTAAATAAAGATTTGACCTTGTGCATGGGGAAAGTCTGTAGAAGGAAAAGAAATGCACAATCACAGGTCAAAACCTTCTTTAAACAGTGTTCCGTGTTTAAAAAAAAAAAGCTTTTGGACCTATCAGGAAGCTGTGCGGCTTTGTGAGCTGTGGTCAGGGAACAACGACACTAGAGATGAGAGACGCAGACACTAAGATCATCCCTTCTCATATGTGTTTCAATCTCTGCCCCTCGCACCGCTCCCCCTCCGTCTAGGTTCCAGGAGATGTGCTACAAGGCCTACCTGGCTATCCGCCAGCACGCCAACCTCTTCATCAACCTCTTCTCTATGATGCTGGGCTCTGGCATGCCAGAGCTGCAGTCGTTCGACGACATCGCCTACATCAGGAAGACGCTGGCCCTGGAGAAGACAGAGCAGGTGCGCGGCTGCCCCCCCCCCCCGCTCTTTGTGACGCGTGTCGCTTTGCTCTTGTGTTAGTACGACTCATGCACGCCAAATGGCAGGGGCAGAACAGGCCAGCTGCTACCTGCTGCAGCTGCTGCTGAGTGTAGTCGAGGCATGCATCTACCACCGCGGCCCAGGGATGCTGAAGCACTCAAGCTGTTAAATAGACAGACAGACCACTTGCATTTCTCAATAGAAATCTGTGGGAGAAGTTTGTAATGCCAAAGATGGCGGTTGCATGCACATATCCCGCTCCTCTCCCCAAAAAGCCAATCATCTGCTTTTTAATAACCGAACCGTTAACTTATTAAGCCAATCAAATGGTTGTAATGACGCACAAGCACAGTTGCATATGTGTAGTAGGAGTACAACCTGTTAAGGAAAGTGCTTTTTAAACCTTATTTTGGGGCACTTGACAAACAGATGTGACTGCATATTGCACCAGGCAATCAGATTTGACTGGTGATTGTATGGACTTTGTACGACCCATGCATGTGCCGTTATGGCTCTCTTTCTGTTTATTTAGGTAGGGTCCTGATTAGCCCAAAATAACAGCCCGGGAGGGGAGTGTGACAAAGATGGCTGCCGAGTGGCAAGACTCGCTTAAGACTCGCTTAAGACTCGCTTGAGGACTTTGCTTAAATAAAATAAAAAGGGTATTTTTCAGATAGTATGACCCATCAGTGAGTTGTGAGACATCACAACCCATTCAGCCCAGAGCCATGTAGAAGAGAGTCTCGTCAACGTTCACTCCAATGGACTGTTTTTTCACAGCAGTGGCGGATTGTGGAACCTCAAGACAGTTCCCGGAAGTTAGCTGCAAATGTTGCAAATACATATAAATTATATTGTAAATGTAAGTCTGCTACTAAATTGCAGCTATGTATCTGTATTTATCAATTCAAATTGCCCACCAGGCACAGTTTTGTGTCTCCATGAACCATGTGAAATGTAAACATCCGTTGGCGCAACTTTCCCTTCTCCATGGCTCAGGTGCAGCCTATTGAGGGAGAGTTAACCACACGTGTGTCTGCTATAATAGAGGCACTTGTTCAGCCCTACTGCTGCCTTCAAAACCTCTGTTCAGAACTAATGGGTCACAGCACACACACACTACATCCATCTTTTCTATGGAGGCCAAGTCAAACAGTGGCTAGGATAATGCAGCTGGTCCTCTACAAAGTCCTTTTAAAGTACATCTACTGTGTTCGCTTCTCAAACATGCAATAAGCATGCGCACATGTCATTATCACATTCTGAAAGATTAGATTTGAATGTGCTATTCTGTCTTGTGGTGTTCTGCTTGACCTGTTACAGGAGGCACTGGATTACTTTATGAAGCAAATGAACGATGCTCACCATGGAGGGTGGACCACCAAGATGGACTGGATATTCCACACGATAAGACAGCATGCACTTAACTAATATGTTGGACGCACACTATACACGCGAGGACAATAAGCATCTTGCATTTATATTAACACACACAGAGAAAACCTCACCAATACCCTATGGAGTGTGAAGTATCTTCGCAACAGCAACCCCCCCCACCCCCCTTTCCCTCCCTTTCCTTCCGCTCTAATGGAGTTTGCCAGCAGTTATTTGACAGGCTCAAGACTGACAGGATCAAGATGTGATTTTTATCACAGCACTCCCATTCATTTTCAGAGGAGGACCTCCTTTCGCCTCAGTTTGCCAGTGTTACGACCCACCGTCTGTGTTTCCCCGGCTTACACATGTACAGCCCCGCGGAGGGACGGTGTTCTGCATCTTCTGAGCCCAAACACACACCGTTGCATGGCCACCGTGTCGCACCCTGAGTCCTTAACGGGCATGTGAAGCCTTATCTTGGGGCAGCGTTCGCTGAGCTGCCAATTGTAGCGCACATGCCCAGTCACTCTCTGTTCCCGTATTAAAGGAGGAAATGTTGGGTGACTATACTACCAGTATAGTTCTCTCCACTGCTGTTGACTGCGAAAATGGGCTCCCCAAGGCAGCAGGAAGGAGGGGGCCTCTATCTAACTGATGTAGCAGTTAAAACAGTGTACGATGGCACTAGTGCGGTGCTTCTGCTGAGCTGCAGTTTGACATTTGATTCTACTTTCAGCCATGAGAAGATAGAAGGCACAAGGACTTAAAAGAAAAAAAACAACAACATTGGTATTCATTCGAGGGTTGGCTAATCTGATGGCTTCCATCAGTCTTCCGTCATAGTCCCGTCTCATGCTGCAGTAGGGCTTCGTTTGAATAGTTGTTTTTATTTCCGTCTTCACAGGAAGGTACCTACCTGAGTAAAATTACCCGGAAGTATCTACAGTATGTGGCAGCCATTATAAGAGCTGTTCAAATTCTCCAAATGCTATGGAATGATGCTTCCTTTCTCATCTCCTTTAGCATAGGGTACACTGGGATAACCTTTATGAGAGGAAAGCTGATAACGCCGTCCCACAATTCCTTGCGACACACTATTTGGCCGTTCACGAAAATATCATGTCCATGTTATTCAATGTTATTCCTATCTTACATAAATGTAACAATTCTTTTCATATGATCATTTGGGATTCATATTCATAACAAACCATTATCAATGTCCATTTCGATGAACCTTTGTGATTGATATATTATTCCTTGCTTTATTTAAATTACAATCTTGGTAATATTTCTCACTAGGTTGTCCACGTTTATATGCGGTAGCCGTAATATTTAAGACATGCTCTCAGTAGTACATATTTGGTACATTGTTGTTTCACCATGGCAGACCCATTTCAATCACACCTGTTGCTGCGTTGTGGTCTAGTGCAAGCGCTGTCGGACTTTCTTCAAGGTAAAGGAAAGGTTAGGAAAAGACAGGATGGATTATTTTTATTTTATGTTTTAAACTTCAAATGCAGCCTCTATGACTTTATGATAGCCTCCACACTTCCTTGGCTGCTGTTAACACCTTTGTGAAAAGTCTCCTGCTGCTGCTCTGTGAAAGTGCCGCCCCCTGGTGGCATGAATTGGTAGGGCAGACTTTAGGCTCGGTTATATCAACTTTTGGGAACGATGATCCTCCAATATGAAGAATTGCACTTGGAAACATTAGAATTATCAGCCTATATATCAACTTTCACATGTATTTATGTATTCTAGTTTTATTTATATATAGATATGTATAGACTATATATAGTCTATATATATAGACTATATATATATATATATATATATATAGAC
>JAODTR010003505.1:0-12727 GCA_025399935.1 Amblyopsis rosae
CGAAGGAGTAGCGGCTCTACTCCGAGTTCCTCACGGATAGCTGAGCTTCTCACACTATCTCTAAGGGAGAAGCCAGCCACCCTCCCACCCTAAGTTTATTCATTACAGTACTAAACCGAACACGCTTTTAACTATCCAGATCACCCATTACAAAACACAGAGTGTCCCCCAAATTGTGGATTGCCTGTCCCTTAGCATTGCGATTGATAGAGATTTTTATTAAGCAGTTTGAAAACATTTTTATTTACACAGGCTTTCGTTAACTCTTAAATAGTCTTATCATTGTTTTATATATTAATTTGTGGCCCATTTGAACTGTGTTGGTTCCCTTACTGTAGTTATTTATTTTTATTTTATCTACAGTCTATTAAATTCTGTGTATCTTTCTTTTATCTTTCTTTTATTACCTGTCATGTAGATTTTTTTAAGTAAAGCGCTTTCTGATTTTATATCTGTGAAAAGCCGTATATAAATAAACTTACTTATTAGTTTCATAAAGGAGAGGAAGGAAAGATAGATACATACATTCAACATCAGTTAGCACCACCCACAGGTACACTGTTACTGTCTGAGATGGTAATAGACTAGCAATTGTTTTCCCATGTCTAATGAAAACACTAGTTTTTAGAGTTATCTTGGTGCACCTAGGACATTGATATGATCTTTTAACACTTAGTTTTTAAGAATTTCTGTAACATCAGAATATGGAAATGATAAGCGTGATGACACTATACATGAACCTGTTATTAGAATCGACCATGAGCAAAGTTCAGAGCCCCGCGACAAGAACATCTCGTCGTAACCAGACCAAAGCTAAACCACGGCCCCTGGAGCTGGAGTTGAACATCCAGCTACTCGAGGTCTTGTGCAGGGAGAACGAATGTAACACCGAGGAGGTCAGTTCTTTGTCTCATTTCCCACCAACAACAACTACACACAGGAAAATACCACTGCAACATACATTTTTAAATTATTTTTATTTTCTTTTTCTTCTAGGTAAAAAATGTGTACCAGACCAGTTTCTCTGCTTTCCTGGAATCAATGGAGCTCTCCAGATCCCCAGATCTTCCTCAGGTAGGTAGTTTGCTAGCTATTGACTGTAGTGACCGTTTCATGTTGTTGCGCTATAAACAAACTACATCAGTAGTCCATAGACTATGAGCTCTGGCATTACTGTTACGTTTGTAATTAGTAATGATTTTGTTGGGGATTTCACAGTATGGAAGGGTTGAGACTCCAGCATATATTACATTTTATTTTAGGGCAGCCTATATATATATATATATATATATATATATATATGTGTTTTCAATATGTACTCTCAGGGATACAAGTTATTGAGTCTACTGGTCCCTGCCAATTGCAAGGAACTGGGTAGTATATTGCTGTTGGTATGGAAACATGGTACAGACTGTTGTTTGCTTTGAAGTGACATACTAATCTGAAGTTTATGGTTGTATTTTTGATCTGTTTACTGTCTGTAGTTTCTTATGAACCACTCCCAGTAGTAGATTATGTTCATGCCTGCTAGTGGCTATGTAATTATTTGTACAAGGTATTATAGGTGAGCAGGGTCAGTCTATAATAAAAACCCTCGAAACACTAAAATGTGATGGTAATTATATTTCCTAGTGATATATCTTAATTTGTTGAACCTCTTATTTTGCTAGCAAAGTTAAGAATCGAATAAAAGTATTAGTATTCTGAGTTGCTTTTTGATCTGACCTACTGCGCCACATATGCACAATTGATGTTAGTAGGATGTTTCGGGGGCGTAACAATGCATAACACTGAAGGAGACTAGAATGTATCTACGTACATATTGAATGTAAAACACCTATCCCAGTAATGGGTATGTCTAGGCTCACCACTAGTCCCTAGTGTTTGCCCAGCTGTGTCTCTGACAAACAATACACAAGATACGGAGGAAAAACGGCTTGTTCTCTCGCAGGCAAAAGAGCTCAGCAAGCAGTACGAAGACGACTACCTCCGGAGCAGAGATTTTGATGGTCGGCTGTTCCTGGATGGAGACGAGACTCTAGTCCCTCCTAAAACAGAAACGTACTGTCCACCTTGTCACTTTCTTCTCTTCCATGGGTAATCCACTTGTAGTGCTGAGTAATCCCTCTTCCTATGTTCAGCACACAGGTGGCGAGAACACCAAAGAAGAATGTACCAGAGGAAGACCCTGTGCTCATCCCACCACAGACTCCAGTCAGGTGAGCCTCACGATCTCTCCTCCCTTCACTCCATTCTAGCTCTCCTACAAACCTTCTGGGGCTCTCTTGACCCAGAGCCACATATTGTAGGGAGATGCATGTTCCACTTTTACCTGTGGATGGAGACTAACTGAATATACATATGCTCATTAATATATGGTAGTTGGTCAATGCACACTCAATTTTCTAGTAGTAAGTAAGTATGCGATTTCTAAAAATTTAACTCTGTAGCGCCACAGAATCTTTGTACTGTACTCTGTGTATTTATTATAAGACACTTGTAGCATAAAAGCTATTAACAGGAGGAGAATCGGCTGTTTGTACATGGGGTAATGCACCAAACCAAAGTCCTGATTGGTTGAATTTGTTGGCATCTCACCAGCCAAGCATTTGTAACCTTTAGCCTGTTCTGGAATCTGCCCAGATATAATATACTTGTGCCTTTTATCATTACAAACTGATCAGAGTCAAAAATGTGACTTGGGTCTATACTTAGTCATTCACGTGAAAACACCACACACTGCATACATATTCACACATGACTTTGTGTGGAAAATATTTGTTTTGTCTTTGTTTTGTTTGCTCAGAGCTGCCATGACTTCTATCCAGCAGCTAAGGCTTGATCTGACATCAAATGGGGACCAGCCTTCAGTTATCCTCACCACATATTTTACAGTAGGTGTTCGCCCATCTTGTTGGATCCTCCCCTTCATGTTAACTGATGTACAGAAGTCCCTTATTCCTCCCCGTTGACCCTCTCTCTTATGATTAGAACTGCACTGTGGACCCGAAGGAGGAGATACTTCACCGCGTGGAGATGTTAGGACAGTTATTTGGCCAGAGGTTCTGCCAGGTGCTTGGCCCAAGCTTTAAGGTTATTGGTAAACAGGTACTGACAGTCTAAGAAAAGTACAGTGATGCTTGAAATATATGGACTGTCACAATAAAAGTGACACATTTTCAACCCAAGTTAATTGATGACATGCATTATGTTTTTGGTTTCAGAGGTATACCCTTGGTGTCCAAATGTATTACAGAGTCATGGAGTCCATTCTCAAATCGGCAAGTTTTTAATAATATATTCATGATCACATAGTATCTTTAACATTTCAAATTAAGTTAATATAAATATCCTCTCATAAAATATTTGTGACCAATTTAACAGGAAGAGAAGCGGCTGTCTGTACAAAATTTCAGGTACAGTATGTTTTGTTAGTGTTCCTTATTAGCCGGTGTGCAATGCACTCTTGTTTTGCAAAAATGTGGCGTTGCAGTGTTTTTCATGCAGGGATGTTTTTTTGTATTCCAGTAAACTCCTCAACAACTCCACATTCCATACCTCACTCCTGGCCTGCGGTTTGGAAGTTGTCATGGCAACCTATGGAGGTGGGTCTTTTCATCGGGAGTGTTCACACGTGCCGCCGCTAATAAGAAACCACCCACGACTGCATTAATCACGTTACGTGCTTTAATTACCCCACACACATCTGCAGTACTAAACACAATATTGCCTGCTTGACAACGAGCAGGGAGTTTCCTGAAGAGCGGAGGACTCAGCCGAGGAAACGGCGCTGACCCCACCGAAACGGACCTGTGCTTCCCTTGGATCCTGGATGTCTTCAACCTCACCGCCTTCGACTTCTACAAGGTCATCGAGAGCTTCATCAAGGCCGAGCCCAGCCTGAGCAAAGATATCGTCAAGCACCTGGAGAGCTGTGAGCACCTCATCATGATCACTCTTGCATGGAGGACGGTGAGTCCCCCCGTCCATAGAACTACATGGTCCCGTCCCACATGCTAGCAGCAGTGTCGGGCACACCACACATTATATGAATGTCCAGCATCACTGGTCAGTGGTCACTAGATGGGGATTGCAATGGTACTGACACCAGGGCTCTTATAGGAAGCTTAATACATAGCTTAATACAATAAACAAAGAAACATCTACTAAAAACATAAACAGTTCGCAGGAGAGTACGTCACAACATGTAACACTGCATTTCACGATCTCAAGCTTTATGCTTGCTTGAAGTAGAACAACATAAAATACAATTGGATTTTTTTCTTTTTGTTGAGGACTATAATTTAACATTTATTTTATTTTAATATTTAGCATTTGCACTAAGGGCCTCTTGTACGTACGTTAGCAAGCGCAGCGTAAAAGCAAGCGCAGCCAGACCGCAGATGGCACACGCTGTGCCATCGCATTTTATGTTGGATGTACTAATCCGATCAGGGCGTGGCACACCCTGTAAACCCTCTGGAGTAGACACCGAGAGTAGTCTATGTTCCACGCTTATTTAAGTTGCGGCGCCCGAAAGCAATGGAACAGATGTAAATCTACCCCAAAATAATAATGTTTGGGTGTCTAAAAATGTTTTATGAAAGAAGAGGAATAAAGATTTATTTTAACACCACACAAGCAATCACGTACAGGCATCTGGTAAGGATGCCCCCAGGAATGTCCAGCTGTGAGGAGGCCTCGGGGAAGACCCAGGACTAGGTGGAGAGATTAGATCTCCATTCTGGCCTGGGAACGCCTCGGGATCCCCCAGTCAGAGCTGGTAAATGTGGAAGTTTGGGGTCCCCTGCTGGAGCTGCTGCCCCCACAACCCGATTACGGATAAGTGGATGAGGATGGATGGATTGACGCCTGTTCAAAGAAACGTGCTATCTGGGATAACATCTGATTTTCAGAGGCGGAGAATTTTAACATCAATCTCTCCTTGCGCATCTCCTCCCATTTGTTTGCGCGACACTCTCCAATCTCCCCGCGACCCGCCCATGCATATGCATGAATAGGAAAGCGCAACTTGCGATACTGTGTTCCTTCAGCAGGCAGAATAGCGTTTTATCCATGTGCGTGCTCTTCGTACATACAATGCCATGTTTTTAGGCGCAAAGTGCAACAAACGGGCGCTAACGCATTAGTACATGAGGCCCTGAACGCATCATTGATTTTGTGCTTGCTACGGCCCCGACTGTAGCTTCTGCATGAGAGGCATGATCATAGAACTAGTGCTGGGACGATTAGTCGACGTGACCGACATAACCGGTTACGCAAATACGTTGTTTTGCAAAAAGTACCGTCGATGTCGGCAATATACCTAGAAACCATGTACTCAGATCTGAATAAACAGTGCCGTTAATGAAGTATGAGAGGCAGCTATGCGCTGTGAATACGCCCAGTCGTCCTGAAACCAAAAGAAGATGAATGTGTGTAGCATCACGTGTGTGTAGCCTACCTACCCTAATACATCCACTGATGTCTCTGTAGCAGATCAACTTGGCCCAGCTTATAGTACCAGGTGATCTGCCACTGATCTGCCGTGTTCGAGCGCTGTCACTCTCTGCCTTGTTAAAAGCACTGCATGCTAGGACATTGGCAGACGCTTCCTTTTCCGTCTCGCACATTCATAGACTATAAGCAATATATCCTGATGATCAAACATTTTGCTTGGTTTTTACCCCCACTGGCCCCTTGCTCTACAATCTCATCGATCTGACAGTGTTGTCAAATGTTAACTTGTAGGCCATATTACTTGTGTGTTGTCATGGAGGTATTGACATTGTTAGAAAGTAGGGCTGTCAGATGAAATTAAAATGGAATTGCAATTACAGTAATTCATTTATTAATTAATTATAAAGAATATATATTCATACGCACCAAGAGAACATTAAGAAGCACCATATGAGCCAAGTGTGGCATGAAAGAAAACAAAGTGCGAAGCGGTAGAACCGACGATGACTAATTTGTGAACGGGCGCAGCACCACCCATGGCCACAAAACACGGCTGCTTTCAAGCCTAGAGTCAGACCCTGCCCCTTCCCCGGCCAGGCCTCACTGGCTGCCGCTGCCTCCGGCGGCCCCACGGCGGTGCTCCAGGCTGCTGGAGAAGTAGTAGACGAGCGGGTTGAGGCAGCAATTGAAGCTGGCCAGCGCCAGCACCACGGGGTGCAGCGCCCTGGTGAGCCGGGCCAGGCCGCAGCTGCGCAGCAGCCCCAGGTGCGTGAGCGTGTAGCCCAGCAGGTTGAGGTGGTACGGGACGAAGCAGAGCAGGAAGACGGCCAGCGCCCAGTAGATGATGACCAGGGTGCGGCGGCGGAGGCGGCAGGCGGCGGCGCAGGGCCGGCGGCGCAGGGCCCGCAGCACGCCGCAGTAGCTGAAGAGCAGCAGCGCGGTGGGCAGCGCGAACGCCCCCAGCACCAGGCCCAGGGCGGCCAGGATGAGGCCGCGCTGGCGCCGCGACGATGGGTCCAGCAGGCACGGGCGGTGGCGGCGGGCGGCACCGGAGCGCAGCAGCGGCAGGCCCACGCTGAGCCCCAGCACCAGGCACCAGATCCCCCCGCTGACCAGCCACGCCGTGCGTAGCCGGCGGGGCGCCAGCGGGCGCACCACGGCCACATAGCGCTCCACGGCGATGCACACCAGGAAGAAGATGCCCCCGTACAGGCTGATGTACTTGAGGGTGAAGGTGAGCTGGCACAGCAGCCCACCGGGCGGCCCGGAGGCGGAGGAGTTGACCCTGGCCTCCTGGTGGTAGAAGTACACCCGGAGCGGCAGGGAGACCACGAAGAAGGCGTCGGCGGCCGACAGGTTGGCCATGTAGACGGCCGTGCTGGTGAGGGTGCGCGGCGAGCGCCACAGCTTGTGCAGCGCCAGGCCGTTGGTGGCCAGGCCCAGCAGGAAGATCACGCTGTAGGACACCTGGAGGAAGGTGAAGCGGTAGCTGGTGTCCGCCGTGCAGTTGGACAGGGCCGGTGCCTCCGTGCTGTTCCACGGTTCCATGTCCCTTTATGCCTGGGAGGAACTGGCTCGGGCTGAGTGTCAGACACTGGTAGATATACCAGTCTGCTCTTTAGCCTGTGGCGAGCACAAACGTAATCAGCGCACTATGTTGCCCACTTTATGGAGTGTACATTTGCAGAGACGGCACCAGTGCTGGAACACAGCGCATTCGTGTTTGATGTGTTTTATTGAGAGACAGTTAAATTGTCAGCGTTTTAACTGCGTCTTTCCACCATAAAACAGTCCAACTTAAACACACCTGCTTACGTTACAAGTTTCCATTCAGTGCGAGGATTTCTATTTTAGGGCAGGGATTGTCTGAGACATGGGTTTTACTGCTTTGAAGTGTAAATAATTGTAAAATGCGAAATTGGCGATGTAAATGCATGTAAATAGGGAAATATAATTATATTTTAATTATCACATTTTTTATATGAAACACAAATTCTATTCACAATGGATATAAAATAATCCGATATTGCTTTCAAAAACTGAAACTAATTCTATAAACGTGAAATCCTATCTTCTACAACTTACAGATGCAGAAATTGCTGTTGCATTCATGTGACGATAATAATTATCATCAAACCTTTGTTTAAGCGAAGGGCAACTTCACTTTAGATAAATATTTTTCTATGGTATGAAACAGATTGTCATGCAGGCAAAAATAAAGAGTAACTGTTCATAATATAATACACAGAAAAAAACGACAATAAATGATCACTTACCACCTTGGTTGGTTAGTTAGTTAGGACTGTATAAGTTCTTATGATGCTGCAGCAGCGGCATCTTTGATATGTGGCAGTGTTTTCTTTCTTTCTTTCTTTCTTTCTTTCTTTTCTCTGTTTTATAAATTCTCGGATCACAACTGGAAAATAGGCAGCCAAACCTGTCCTGATATTGCTTTTCTTGAAATGACTACTGATGAATAATCCAGTGTTCATGGCAGATTTTGATATTCATAATATGTATTCAATCTTTACGCACGTAAATATCTTAAGAGGATTGATTAAAGGTGGGTTAGTGATTATAATCCAACACACCTTTTGTCAAATTCATCAGATATCTCTTTACTGTCTGCTAGCTATCCCACCACGGCAATGCACAGTGCAAATGTCCAGTGTGAGGAGCAGGACCTCCTGAGGGAGCACTGAGGGAGAAGTGTATATGCCTAGATGTTGAGTTTAAGTATGAACAATCTTTTCTCCAGCGTTGCATAAATTATGTTTTTAGACAATAAATCTGTTTTATATTCGGTGAGTTGAATAGTAATATCATCCTACTATTTTTATATACTGTTCAATCACTTGAGATTAAAATAGTTGTGCAGCAAAGGCCTGCTGTGGGCGGTGACCATTTTGAATGATATGGTCAGAATGGTGCTCTGCTGCATCGACACCAGTAGGTGTCAGTATATATTTTGAGAACCACTGCTTTTACAGTTGTGGTTCAATTTCACAATTTAAGTTAGAAATAATTTAGAAAGAGCTATTTATCAAACCATGTACTCTCAAATCATGTTCAATGTCAAGAATATTTAATTTGGTTACTGCATAATGTTTTCTTAATAATGTAGGCCTACTGTAGCTGTCAGTGGATTTGTTAACTTTTTCACTGATTATTCTGAAAATGCAATGTTTATTAAAAATAATGGCAATAACTTTAGTTTAATCATGTATGTATCTTCAGTAAATCAGATTATTTCTGCATACTTTTTCTTCAAGAAGCAAGTACTTACTCGTCAGCTTGGATTGCCTAATTCCTTCCATCAATTATTTCCAACTGTGTACAAACATTTTTCTCAAGAAGTTCGCAATACACGAAGAATGCAGGAGCATTTGCTTCTGTCACACACTAACTAGACCACACATATATATGTCTTACATTTAGGATTCTGTTGAAACAAACACTAGGAACATACACCTTTTTTTAAATCTTTTTATTAGAATAATAAATGGTTTCACTTTGCGCTCAAAAGAAAAAAATTTAAAACCACTGAGTTTTATTTCTATACACTGTATATACAGTATACTGCTCGTTATATGTGTGAAATCAGTTCATACTGTTGTTAGAAATGGTAATCGACCATGAGTCATGTTGGATTTAACCCCCACAGTAATAACGGAAAGCAACATTGTAGGTGTCTGTATGAGCAATGCGTGTGACTCAAAGGTCTTGAAGCACCTATACATTATGGGAAATACTGTCTCTATAATTACAATTTATCATATGTAGAAAATTGGCGTAGATTTTCATCTGCTGGAAATTCTGACTTTTAGTAAAAACAAAAAAGGTTAAAAGGTCAGAGATTCTACACCCCAATTCTTTCTGGTCAGTGTGTTTCCCAATAATGTTTTTAATTAAGATTCTTCTTTCAATGTTCTTTTATAATGTTGCTCTATGAGACATGAACCCATTTTACATTTTATTGTACTTTGAGGTAATTAATCACCAAAAAGCAAGTTATTGAATGATGCTTTGGCTCAAATCATATCTGATGTTGATTAGAAGGCATCTGCTTCCAAAAGGCACCTAACCACTGTATTCCTCCAGGCTACTGCAGCTCATTGAATGGTCAGTCATGTTCTGTGCTACAGTTACACAATGGGCTGGTTCATAAAGGCTTTGCCTTCTAAAGGCCTCATGTTGCTATTCAAGCTACTACATGGTAGGGTGTCTGTCTGCAGCTTGGTGTCATTATATGCGGCCGTAGACTTCTTTTTTATGGATTTCTGAATGGTCTCTGAGGTAAAGTAGTAAATAACGGGGTCGAAGCAACAGTTGGTCACCGCTATGCACAAAGCAATGGGGTACATGGTTCGGGCCACCCTTTCTGCGTAGCAGCCCCCTAGGATGTTTGTGCGGACTAGGGTGTACAAGAGCAGGTTGACGTTGTAGGGGATGAAAGATAAGCAGAAGATTAGAAGATGCACGTATATCATCCGTAGGATCTTTTTCTTGTTGAGCTTGCCTCCTCGACTGACGGCCTGGGGATTCCTCAGCGTCGCAAGAACCCTGACTGAGCAGAAGACGTTTAGGATCAGAGGGATTAGGAAACCTACTATTTCCATAAACACCACCACCTTCAGTAACTTGGCCTTCCACTGTTTTTGGGAGTAGTTCTCAAAGCAGTAGAAGGTGGTGCCATTGTCATTTTTGGGCGACGTAGTCTCCATAAGGAACCCAGCGGGGAGACTGCCTGACAGAACCAACACCCAAACAGCTAAACATGCAAACTTAGCGTTCCTCTTGGTGCGAATTGTCTGTGACCGCAGTGGATACACGATGGCTAGGAAGCGGTCCACGCTGATGCACGTCAGTAAGAAGATGCTGCCGTACATGTTGGTGTAGAACAGGGAGACAGAGAGCTGGCAGAGCCACCCGCCAAACGGCCAGTCACGCCTAACAAAGTAGAATATCCGAAAAGGCAGGGTGAGGACAAAAAGTACGTCTGAGGCCACAAGGTTTATCATGTATGTCGTGGTCTCATTGCGGACCTTTAACGTACAGGCAAAGATGTATATGGCTACCGTGTTAAAGACGAGTCCCATTAGGAAGACCAGGCTGAAAACTGACACGTAGAGCGGGTACTTGAAGTCATCAGTCTTATTGCAGCTCATTGGGTGCTCTGAACTGCTGTTATACATTCTGATAGGGCTGGTGATTTCGTATATGTAAACAATGTGCCAAAAGTCCTGAAATCAAGAGATTAGGGAAGTTATTTATATTTTGTCACAAATTGCAAGTTGGGCCAAACTGAGATGCCCCACAATAGATTTAGCAGAATAAGAATAAAAAAAAAAAAAGGCAGATCCTAAATACTGTGTGCTATCAGGTTATAATGTATATTATGCTGTTAAGGGAGGAGGCTTCTAATTCCTTTATACCTGCATTGGTATCCAAAGTCCTCAGGCAATCCATGCAATTAAGTCACCCAGCAGTGTGTTTGCCTATACTCCCATGTCTTCTTTCTACTGGACCTGTACTGTATGCCTTGTTTGGAAGCAGTTTCTTGAGATGTTTCGTTTCCTCTGCATGTTTATTGTTCATCTGCCGAAGAATGAATCACATGCCTCTCCTTGATAATTGAGTGTTCCTGTAATTCTCTTACTGCCTTCCTGATGCCGTGGTTCTTCCTTAGGGCGTGGTGATACATGCTTCATTAAGGATTTCCCTCCACTGCTGAGACACCAGAGCTCTAGTCAGTGTCTGTTTATTGTAGTAAAGTACTCTGCTTTTACAGCAGACCTGAGCTGTTTTGCCTAGTTACGGTCTTCTGCTCCTACAGCAGAGCTGAGCTGTTTGCACTAGTCAAAGTCTCCTGTTCCTACAGCAGAGCTGAGCTGTTTGCACTAGAAAGCTCCTACAGCCCTTACTGTACAGCAGGTGGGAGGAGCAGCCCCTGCTAAAGTCCTCCTTCTGCTGCCTTGTAAAAACAAACACTGCCCGGTGTGGCACAAATCTTTCATAATTGAATCTGAATAAAATAATACTATAAACGTGAAGAAGAGTACTTTAGAGTATGTGTCAGAGATGTACTACTAAACCATATAGCCTAATCAAGTTAAAATGTGCATTTCAGTGTACGCTCTTAGTTCTGCTTATTCTTTCAGTGTTGGTAACCATCAAGCATCACAGCAAGAACGAGGAGATTTATTGATGACAAGACAGGACCTGCACACTTCTTGTCTCAGTCAGCAGGCGTACCCTATTACCTCTATTTGAATGATCTATATGCAGGTTTGACAGTTGGCCAAGCTTAAACCTCTGCTGCTACTGCTGCTGTTACTGTTACTGGAATCACTTTTGGTTGTGTTATCTGAACAAGGTTTTATTATACACATGTTGTTATACTCTTGACGGTTTCCATAAATATGACTAATAATACACATATGAAAAGGAGTGACAACATAACGAGAGGTGCAAAGGTGGCCTTAATCTTGTGTTTAAAGTTGTTAAGCCGTTTTGAGTTGAGGATTTCTGGGTAAGGTTTAAGGTTTTCCTGGTTGTGCTTTTGGTGGAGCCTTGGGGCACAATTTCTGGAGGATGTTTAGATTTCCAAGTTACGCAGGAAATGCTCTTGTGGTTAAGTAGTGTTGTAACATCTTAGGAATGTTTACGCAGAGGATACATAGCCATTAAAGGTTAGCTTGATGGAAATACAAATTGGTCTTATAATATTTATTTAAAAATAATAATTTTATTACCTTTTACCTCTGAATGACATCTGGGCAGTAATACAAATATTTTAGTCTGGGGAAAGTGCAAAAGGATGGGGCCATGTAATCTTCTACAGTATCACTATTTTCTACTCTTTATGTACCTCACAACACTTACATAAACCAATTTATTTTCTCAAACTGTAATCCATAGCACAACCTTTATTTTAAACACTGCTTATTCCTCTACACAATGCCCTGGGCATGTACTGTATGCTAGCTGTGTAAAGATAATAACTAATGTGCGTGATTAAAAGCCAATACATGCCCGGAAATCATTAGTTGCAGTTTGAGGTGCTGGTTGCCTTTTCACACGTCAGAACTTCCCCCTTTCTCAAAATACATTGTTAGCTGTAGTGTGGGAGAAATGCTATTGCCTCATGTTCTGATAGAGGTTGAATTAGATATATAACTAATGCATATGTTTTATAACTTGTATGTTTGTATGTATGTTAATCTCAGCAACGTTTCCTAGTTAAATAAAGGTAAAAAAATAATAT
>JAODTR010003507.1:0-12727 GCA_025399935.1 Amblyopsis rosae
GGCTGAGACTAGAGACGGTCTCTTATGTGACGTAGTGCTGATGAAGAGGCTGAGACTAGAGAAGGTCTCTTATGTGAAGTAGTTCTGATGAAGAGGCTGAGACTAGAGACGGTCTCTTATGCGACATAGTGCTGATGAAGAGGCTGAGACTAGAAGCCACACGTTGACTTTTGTGTGTCCCCCTCCCTCTCCCCCCTTCCCCTTGTGGGTCTCTGTCCACAGGTCGTCCTGGAGACAGAGATAACCAACAAGTCGGCCTTGAAGCTCTACGAGAACCTGGGCTTCGTCAGGGACAAGCGGCTGTTCAGATACTACCTGAACGGCGTGGACGCCCTGCGGCTCAAGCTGTGGCTCCGCTAGGATACCGAGGGGGAGGGGAGGGGGGGCGGGGCATGGTGGGGGTCCGGCTCTCACCATCTTGACAGCCTCTGATCTGACCTGGTCGCTCTCTTGGAAGCAGACACACACACACACACAGACACACTATACAGACTATGCATAGTTATGCGTAGACACGCCAACACACTCTTTTTGTTTTGTACTTGACCTTTGACCCCTCGACAAGCAGCTCCTGTGCTGAGGTGAGGCTGAGATGGGTTGAACTGCTGCCGTGTGTTGCGACAATATGCCCCCCCGGCCCCCTTCTAGTGGCAGATCCTGCAGGAATGCGTGGGGGTTCCCTTGAGACGAGATGACCGTGACCTTTGACCTTTAGTATGTGGGTCGCGACCCCAGCCAGTCCCCCTCACAGAACACCAAGAGATTGAATGGAAGATGGTGGTGGGTGGATAACAAGGTCCCGGGACGAGTATATTTGTGGAGTTTATTTTTTGCGTTTTCTTTTTAATCTTGTGAGATGAGGGTGGGGGGGTTTTGGAGTGGGGGTGGGTGTCTTTGGAAAAGCTCTGGTGCACCTGTATGTGTGTGCCACCGTGAGTTTCTTTTTTGGGTGGTCTGTAGCTTATTTGGTGTATGCATGTGATGCAGTGGGTTTAACTGTGTGTGCATGTGTGTGCGTGCGTTCCAAAGCGAGTGTGTCGGGCGTGCTCCCCGGCGTAATGTGGTTGTCCTGCCGATGGTTTTCTGTTCGTTGTTTCCCGCGACGGGACCGACCGGCCGGTGGATGACGGTCGCCTGCCATCCCTTGTCACCACCTGCCACAGCGGCTGATTGAGACTGCACGTTAATTAACCCCTCCGACGTGAGCGAGTTGACGAAACCCCCTCCCCTAGCTCGCAGCTTATTCTCCCCCTAATGCGACAATCCAAGGTCAGCCTGCGTCACGTTTCAGAGAAGAGCTGCCCTCCGCAACCAACAAGCCCAGCTCGCTCCTCTGTTGTCCCGGTTACGCTTGTCGCCAAGTGCCACCGTGCCCATCTCCTCTTGCAGCCATGCCCGCTCCCAGGCGGTGCTCCAGAGCCTCTGCATGCTCTGGTCGCCTGGACGCTGGCACAAGACTGGACGTCTAGCATACAATCAACTGGACTCTAATTTCTGTGTGTGCGTGTGTTTTTTATTTTTTTATTTAACATTTTTCTTGGTTTAAAAAGACAAGTATTCTTAGCTATTTATATTTGACTTTTAAATTCAATTATGTACAATATACCTTTGCGCTGTTCACGTGCGTCTGAGTCCATGCAAGTTACCCGGGTGCTCAGCTGATCCTGGCTAACGCTAAAAAGATATCCCACCTGGAACCTGCAAATGGCGCCAGGCCGCACTAATCCGTACTAATGGTAAAGTTTGCAGAGCTGCTTTACAGGGAAAAACAATAGTGAAATGAACCAAGGTGAGATGGATGCACTCGTTTTTTGCTGCGGTGTGTATTTCTTGTGTTTTTTTGACAATGGTCAGGCCCAGGAAAAGCATAGCTTCTATGGTGCAGACATTTGCTCTACCTGTGAGGCAAAATAAATGCACATTTTCAGCTCTCCAGGTTTGTGGGTAGTGGCTACAGTCATCTGGCATGTAGGACATTGAAATGTTGATAGTTGGCAAAATCTAGAGGGAGAATAAGCTCATAGGAAATCGATTTTAAAAATATTAGGACATTTTGTATATTTAGAGTCCAGGATAAATATCCCGGTTTGTTAAATTTGTTAGTTGTTAAAATTGGTATATTGTCAGATTATGCAGTTGGAAGTCTATGCACTTTGAACTTGCCTAACAAACTCCTGGATTCATCTGGGATCTAATAAAAAAAAAGTGCTGCTACTAGTTGGGTGGCATAACGCAAATCTCGCACAACAAAAGAAAACTATTTCACAAGCTACTGTGTATTGACCATCTACTATGTAAAGGTACACCTTATCATTTCTGCCCCATTTTATGAAAAAAAAAAAACTAAGTAAAAAGCAGATTTCCACAAATGTATTGGTAGCTGTACGGAAAAGTGGCAGTGAAATGCCAGAGACAGATCACTGAGTGTATGAAGATACATGACATGTAAAACTTAAAGTCACTTGATAGATGAGCTAGTGTTTGTAAATACAATCCCAGAATGTGGTTTGGGTTTACTACTACTTTCTTAAAAGTAGTTTAGCCGGGTTAATCTACCACCGTAGCCCAGGAGCTGAAGGGAGAGTAGATGTTTACGGCGCTGTTACACCACACAGCAGTTTGGTGGGTTTATGTCTGTGTGTATCAAACAGCAAATACACATCAGATGGATCTTATTTTTAGATTTGTATAGGAATGTTTGATTTCTATTCTTTGGAAGTTTTATGTTGTGTTGTTTTTTTTTAAGAGCACCTTTTGTGAATTTGTGAATTGTTATTTTGGGGAATGTGGGTTTCTGTTTTGTTTCTATGCTAAATTGTCCAATCCAGAGGTTTGTCCCGAATGAAGAGGATTTCTAATATGTCCAACCTGGAAGCCAACTTGGGCCTGTACTGTTAAGCCTTTGGATTCAGAGGAGGCTCTATCTCCCACTGCTTTCAATTATATTCAAGCTTTAGAGGTTGATGGGGATTGGGTCCCCTGTTCATTTTGATGTATTATGTTGTATGCATATCTAGAGTATACATCACTATGCCCATGAGCTGCCCCCCCCGCCCCCCCGACCCTTGTTTTCTGGTGATGGACAATGACTAGGTTGATGCATGTGCACCTCGACATCTGGCGACCACAGTGGTGCACCGGCTCTTTGGCAGCGTGCGCCAGCCAGCCACACCCCGAGTCTGATTGTGACAGCTGACAGCTCGGCCTGAAGGCACGTGTCCTGGGGGAAGAAGAGGGGCGCTTGAGCACCACCTGAAGGGCTTCTGGACAATTGTGTCATCTACACAAACCTCTCACTTCAAAGGAGATGTTGTTAGACGTCACCACTGCCTCTCGTTGGACTGCAGACCATTCACGCTAATGACTCCCCCCTTAAAAAAAAAAAACCACGGCACGATGTGAGACCCCCCCCCCCCCCCCCCGGCCACTGTGTGCGTGTGAGTGAGAGCGTGAGAGAAGGGTATCAAATGGGGGAGGGTTTTTTGCATGTCATTTACGTTCGCCCCATCTCAATTCTTGATTTTGGAAAAATGTCCAGCAAAGGTTTTTATTTAATGTGGCGGGGAAAAAAAAAACAACACAGAAATAAATTATTTGATTTTTTTTCCCCCAATGTTTTTTTTTTATGCGTACCCTTGGTTGTCTGTTAGTTGTTTTCTGTGCTCGATCATTCACACTCGTGTGACCATTGCATGGTTTTTATGGAAGAGACGTGGAAAGGTAATAATAGTCAGAAACAAAGGAAATATTTATTTATAGACACCATGTATCTACAGAAAGAAAACTCAACAGCCGCTGTACAATATACACGTAACTTCAAAGTAACTTTGTTTGACTAACTGGAAGGCTATTGCTAGCATTCAAGTTTATGAGAGACACTTTTAATTAACAAGCATCTTAATATGTCAAAGACTGTGACAGGGTTCTTGCTAATCATATAACTTAAAAAGTTTATTCCAGACATAATTTGTGAACATTTTAGTTGCTTATCAACCCTTATGGGGGAAAAAGGCAGGGCAGATTATTTATCCCTAGTGTTCATGTGACATATTTCACTTCCATGACATTTACACAATGGTTATACATGGTAATGTGCTTATATTTTTACAACAGAGTATTTATCACTCAGGTGCTGATCTGTTTTATGTTACATGCTTTTGTATAATTGTATAACAGTAACTCCTAAATTCTATTTTATCAAACGAATTTGGAGGACATTTACAATTATGCACACTGTTTACGCAATGAATGAAAATGTTTCCAAGATGCATTAATCGATGTGGACTGGTTTTTAGGAACCCATATTGTACAGTACGTATGGTGTATCGTAATATAACACTCAAAGTCTGCAAACACATTATTTACAGTATGTTATGTCTGCTACAGCCCTTTGTACTTACTGATACAATACCCTTCACAAACCCCAGACAACAATGATTGCTTTTCAGATGTCCGGCTGTCCAATATATTTAATCAAAAGTTTTGGCAGCATGACATTTATTTATCAAAGTGTATCACCCTGCCTTCACGGCCTTTGGTCCGATTGTGCCAACACATTGCCATCAAAATCATCTGACCACAAAAGCCATCTTTAGATGTGGGGTGGGGTGGCAGGGGCGGTACATAGCTACCAACTGCGCCCTAAATCTGCGGATCAGATGATGAGTCATAGCCAAGCAGACCATGGTGATCGAGGGATGCAGTAGTCATGGAGATAGTGATGTTCACCGAGCTTTCCATTCCATTGGTCACTGACGGGATGCTCTGAGGGTGTCGTCAGAACTCGTCTTCAGAGCTGTCGGCCAATAGCATGGCTTGGTCCTGCCTGTTGGTGCCCGGGTCCTGAGGATGCTGTGGAGCAACCGAGCAGAAAGATGCAGAGACCTCGTTTTGACACCAGACATTACGCTGCAGGCTGGACTCAAGTGAACACATCCACAAAGCTTTATCAAACTCAATCAAATATGGGACTGAATCAGATTGTCCTTACATGGCTCACAATAGTTCATAATAGTTCCCATGTGTTATATAAGAAATCTGTTCCATTTGGCTCACTTTATTCATTAGTATTATTCATTCATTCATTATTATTATTATTATTATATCACATAAGAGGACAAACTGATCAGGTGTATTAAGAATGTCATCATGTTGACCTCAGGTTGTCTGGTCTTCCTCCTCTGGTGTTTAAAGCTGTTTCTTCTCTTGCGGTGCATGGTCCTGATGCTGTAGAGGGCCCCAACGATTAGTAGCGCTCCTGCAATACCTATTCCCACAGGAGCCAACATGCCAGACACGTAGCCCGCCTGCCAAGACAGTGGATTCGAGGAATACGTCAGATCAGTGGCTTTCAAACTCTCCTCTGCCAAAGTTAACTTAATTACTGGGAGGGAGGTACAGGTATATTGAGGATATTCTCTAGCCAGCAGAGGGCAGTCTTACCTTCTCCCTGATCAGCTCCACCCAGCTGCGCACTAGAGAAGAATGAAAACAAACAAAAGTGTAAACAAACAAAAACTCAAACTTGGCGACTTTGTCTCTGGGTTAAGTGACTCTGGCTTAAGTGTCTCTGGGTTAAGTGACTTTTCAGACCCTCTTAGCGTCTTTATTTCTAAAAAGCGACTGTACACATTTAGCGACGTATTCAGACCAGGAAAAAGGCGATAAATATATAATTTAGCAATGCATTATCATTATTATTCTCGAACTCTCTTCCTCTCCTCTTGTGCCGTGTTCGGGCAGTCAGTATCTTGCGTGTGTGTGTGTGTGTGTGTGTGTGTGTACTAGCTAGTGCTAGCTACTTTCATTGGATGTGAGATCACAGAGTGTTTCGCATTAAAAACATCAGCATGAATGAAGTAGAAGTATAAACGGAATAACAAAACAATGATAAACAATATACTTGTATGCGTGCGTGCATTTGTTTGCGTACTCAGTCCCTGGTTGCGCTGAACCCAGATGGGGGGAGGGGGGGCGAAGCTGTAGGGGATGCGCGTCGAGGCTGCCTTGGGCGTGGCGGTCAGGTCCTCCTCGGAGTCCTCCGTGTTCTCATCCTCCTCGTCCGGCTCCTCTGTGGGGGAACAAGCAACAAACAGCTGTTTCACGTGTAAAGATAACCATGGTGGAGTAATATCAAATGACAAGCAACAGACCACTGTTTCACATGTAAAGATAACAATGGTGGAGTAATATCAAATGACAAGCAGCAAACAGCTGTTTCACATATAAAGATAACAATGGTGGCGTAATATCAAACGACAAGCAGTAAACAGCTGTTTCATGTGTAAAGAAAACCATGGTGGAGTAATATCAAATGACAAGCAGCAAACAGCTGTTTCACATGTAAAGATAACAATGGTGGAGTAATATCAAATGACAAGCAGCAAACAGCTGTTTCACATGTAAAGATAACAATGGTGGAGTAATATCAAACAACAAGCAGTAAACAGCTGTTTCATGTGTAAAGATAACCATGGTGGAGTAATATCAAATGACAAGCAACAGACCGCTGTTTCACGTGTAAAGATAACAATGGTGGAGTAATGGCTTCCCGAGCAGGGAATGACACATCACTCTCCCTCCCTAACCCCTAATCCCAGCACCTCTATTCTTTGTTTGCCTAACAGCGTGCGTGCATGCGCGCGCGGGTTTGTGTGTGTGTGTGTGTGTGGCACATGAAGCGTTTATTTTGGTCTGAGACACACACAGGCGCTTAGTGTGACATCTCAGACATGATCATGCATATAGTTCCTTCAAATCATTGTGACTAGAACTCTGTGAGAAGTCTGTAATGCCGAAGGTGATGGCTAGATGAACATATCCTGCCACCTCCCCACAAAGTGTCAAAATGTCTGCTTTACAACGTGATCCAATACCCTCTAATAAACTATTTAGATAGCGGCCCGGTCTTGCTGGCCCAAAATAACCAAAATGGCTGCCTAGTGGCCAGACCTGCCTATAAGGAGCCTTACCAAGATGGCTGCCTATAAGAACTTTAGCTTCAGGCAGGCAGGTTTATGTACATACTGTATGAATGTGTTGTCATTCAGAACACGTCTGTGGAAGAGAAGCGGCAGGTGAAGAAGAACTGTGATCCACGTCAACAACTTACCCTCAGACTCCATCTCCTCGAACCCTGACCTGAGTTTGGACACCGGTCGGCGGGTTACCTTGGTTACAGTCATCAAGGTGGGCAGGTTCTTTTCAGAGTCTAAAAATGAGATCCCCCCAATACAAGAGATGTTGCACTAGGAGCAGGACAATCTGACTTCATAATGTGTTAGAGGTGGTTAAAGGTGATAATTGTGATTATTTAATTTAATAAATTTTTTGATTTTATTGCTATATATTTTGTTAGTTTTTGTATGCAAACATACATACATACATACATACATACATACATACATACATACATACAAACATACATACAACTATTTTCAACTATTTAATGGTGTACTGAGCCAAGGATTACTTCACACTCCCTATGTGTGTGTGTGTCCAGCTCCTGTTTTCATAGCTGGGCCTGCTGTACATGCATGTTAGTGTGTGTGTGTGTGTGTGTGCGCGTGTGTAGGCGTGTGCGTGTGTGTGTGTATGTGTGTGCGTATGCGTGCGTGTGTGTGTGTGGCCCACAAAGCATAAAGGTTAGCTGACTCATTTTGAACGAAATTGCTCTCGACCGAAAATACTCTCACCATCCGTCTCCGCGCTTTCCTCCGCCAGTACGGGCTCTGTGTCGGCAGGGGGCGTGGCATCGGAAGGTCCCGCGGGGCTAATTGGCTCCAGGAGCTCGGCGCCGGACGTCTGCCACGGCGACGTCCAATCCGGTGGCAATGGGGGAGGGGCTTGTGAGGAGGGGTCGTCGCCACCGTCCGTCTCTGCGGTGACCAGCCAGTCTGCGCCGATGGAGGGAAGCGTGCCGCCGTTTGTTGTCACGACGACGATAGGCCGTGGGCCCCCAGGCGCCTGGGTGGCTGACGGCACCGGTGCCACGGCGACCGGAGGTGGGGCCGCGCCCCGCAGCGTGATGTCATCAGATGGCTCGAAGATGAGAGGAAGGGACTCTGACGACATGGTCCCCTCCGTGGACTCGTCCGGGGACAGAGGGTCTGCCGTGTCCGCTGTATCACATCAGCACTGTCACCGTAGCTACAAGCTGAGGTAGCTGTTAGGAGCTTTAAGCTCCGTTAGCCAAAGGCTAATGGAGCTGTTAGCCCTGTGCTAGGGGAGCTGTTAGCCCTGTCCTAGGGGAGCTGTTAGCCCAAGGCTAGGGGAGCTGTTAGCCCTGTGCTAGGGGAGCTGTTAGCCAAAGGCTAATGGAGATGTTAGCCCTGTGCTAGGGGAGCTGTTAGCCATGTGCTAGGGGAGCTGTTAGCCCTGTGCTAGGGGAGTCGTTAGCCCTGGAATAAGGGTGCTGTTAGCCTTGGGCTAGGGGAGCTGTTAGCCCAAGGCTAGAGGAGCTGTTAGCCCTGTGCTAGGGGAGCTGTTAGCCAAAGGCTAGGGGAGCTGTTAGCCCTGTGCTACGGGAGTCGTTAGCCCTGGAATAAGGGTGCTGTTAGCCCTGTGCTAGGGGAGCTGTTAGCCCTGGAATAAGGGTGCTGTTAGCCTTGGGCTAGGGGAGCTCTTAGCCCCAGGCTAATGGAGCTGTTAGCCTTGTGCTAGGGGAGCTGTTAGCGCTGTGCTAGGGAAATGCAGTGTGAAAAGCCTTAAAGGGTACCAGACTGTAGCAGCAGTGTCACGCTAGTGGGCAGCTAGCCAATAGGAGCCAGATCGCAGGGTTCATTTTGGTGAAACAACACCAGAGACAATATACAGTAAACCAACGACAACATGCAAAACAGAGACAAGACAGTGTTTTGGTTGTCTGTGGTAACACCGTGTGCTGTAGCCCTGCTGACACGTATACTGAATAATATCATACAAAAGCCCTTCTGTTGCGTAGGAGTGAGGGGATTTGGAGTATTTATAGAAGAGTGTAGGTTCCTGTATCAGGTTCTCCCAATACTCAATGAGCTGGTTTTATTTTGGTTTTTGTACTTTTACTTCTCAGTTTACAATTTAAGACAATATGGTTTGAAGCTGTTAAAAGACAGGTTCGTTTTCGATAATAGCATACAGAGCTCACAGTAAACAGAACTGCATATCTCTGTGACGTTTATCTCATTCGCAACCATTCTTTTCAAAGCTACCCAGAAAAATCTATATGGAGACCCCATCCCTTTACATAATAATACCCATTTGGGAATTGGGTCTTTTTACCTGCTCTCTCTTTTCTGTCACGGGGAACCTTCATCAAACAGACAAGCCCCCATAGGGGTGCCGGCAACTCATATTGGCTCAGACAGAAGTACTTTTTTTTTTTCTTCTTTAATCCATCTCCCGCTACTGCAGAATAATTACCTGCCACATTCTTAACAATAGCCTGGATGGAGAAAAGATGTGTATGTACAGTATGTGTGTGGGGTGGGGGTGGGGGGGGTGGGGGGGGGGTAGTGACAAATGCTTGTGGGTTTAAGGGGCGAGGTTGGAGGGGGTGGAGATAAAAACATTTCAGCTGAAGTGGAGCATCCCTCTACAAGCCTGTCTGGCACTTCATCCCAGGCATTTTTTATTTTTAATATGGAGAACTGAGTCAGGAATAGAAAGTAATTAGAGGGCCATTGGGCCCACCGGGGTTCAATGTGGGGCGCGGGGGAGCGGGCACCCTCCAACCCCCCACACTTTGCCGCTCATAAGGCAGTTTTTCCTCCCCTCGCTTTATAATGAAACCTCCCAAAACGGAGCGAACTTCAACAGAATATGGTGCGCTGGTGTTGACGTATGGCCTCCACAGCAAACTGGGTCACGCTAAACTTAACAACGGTTTGGAGAAATCAAACAGGAACCAGGGGAGAGCACAATGTTCTGATGATTTCCCTGCATGAGACACACAACACACAACAATGACAACGACAACGACGACATAAGAACACACAGTCCTGCAAACAATAGCAACGACGACAACAACAACATAAGCACAATTGCTGGTGTATGACCGTCCAACTATTGACAAATGTACTACTTTGCTGCTTTGGGTATAAGCGTCTGCCAAATCCTGCCAACAACAACGACAACAACAATATAAAAACACACTTGCCTGCAAACAACAACAACTACAACAAAAGTGTCGACTCACCAACAAAACAACAACGACAAAAACATAGAAGGTGTCGACTCACCTTTGTTCTCCCTCACCGCCTCGGTCCACAGGCTCTCTGGCGCCCCCTGTCTGGCGGTGGTGACATCGGACGGCACAAGGTCTGGGGGTGAGGGAGCGACGACCCTCTCAAGGCCCCACGCCGACAGCAGCGTGAGCCCTCGAGGGACGAGGAGAGAGGGGCGGGGGGACGAGACTCTGTCCCAGGGGCCGCTGTCCGTGGAGGAGGAGGAGGAAGCGGAGGAGGAGGTGGCGGAGGAGAGGCCGAGCACGGCCATCACCCCCTTCCTGTCCGCCCCCCCTCCCGTGGGGCGCAGCACGGCTCCGCCACGGGTGACTGGCACGTCCTCGCTGTCTGAGCCCCGGGCGACGTCAGCGCCCCCCTCGGCTTCCTCAGAGGAGCTGCCCGCGGTGGTTGCCATGACCGCCTCTCTCCTCTCTCTCCACACGCCGTCTCCAGCCTCACTCGGCCCAGATCTGCCAGACCTGTCCCCATTTCCCGCCGGCGTCTCTGCCACCGCCCCCCTGCAACGTCGTGCGGCGAGGTGTGCGTCCAGAGTACGAGCAGCCCCTCCCTGGTCGGCCGACGGGCGACCGGTCGTCAGGGCGGCCGTCAGGGCGGGGTCGGCACACCGCCCCTCGCAGCCGCCGCCCTGCGTTGCCTGGGTAACCAAGCCGAGGAGCTGCGCCGGGGTGCCATAGACACACAGGCAGGTTCCCGCCAGGAGGAGGCGGTGGACCGTCCAACACACGAACATCTCGTAGCCCTTCTCAGGCACCTTCCCCGTCTACCCCCCTCCCCCCTCCTTGGGCTGCTGCTCGGTGGGCCAGTCAGTAGGTCAACGAGGCTGGGCTGAGGGTGGTGCGGGCAGCACCGTTATGTGGCACACATATGGGCAGCAGATGGCAACAGCACAGTGGGAAGCGCCTGGAAACGAGAAGCTGTGTGTGTACCGTACTGCGGTAAAAATGAACCGAGGCGCTTATGAGGGAAAGATTAAGTTTGCATTTCAGACTTTAATTTAGTGCTATTGTTATGGCTCCACTAATTCGGATAATCTTGCTTTTCCATCTCACTCACGTGGTCTCATTAAAAACAGAATGGAATTCTTGCAAGCAAATTGTGGATATACCTACGCACACACACACTGAGGGTAAAATAATCCAACTATACGCTTACCTCGTTCGACACTTTTTAATAACTATATAGCACCCATTTTCCATTCTCTCACATGCTATTTAGCTGGATAAATGGTTTACATCATTTAAGGATTTACCCATCTATCAATTATGTAAGCTTTATTCAAAGTAGGGGATTCGTAGACTATAGAGACAATTGCCAAGTGATATATGCCAAAGTGTTTTTCATTGCTTAGATTCACAGGTTGAATGATTCCAGTAGAACACCACATATTGCAATTCCACCGTTGTCAGGGTGACACCCTAAATGTAAATGTCTCAAGAGCATACAATATATCACACCCTGGTTATGCACAGTCCGACCATAACTAAATCAATACACCCCATTCCACGTTTCCTTTGTCATCAATATAGGTCAATTATTGTACTCACTCAGCCAGCCAAGTAACGGACCTGACACTGTAATTAGCCATATGCATGGTTTATGAGCAAAACAGTTCACAGATCCACACTGCGCTCTCCAACTGGCATGTCAGGAAATCGTCTGAAATGCAACAATCTAGTGTAGCTATTCATAGACAGGGTCTGTGCAACCACAGCCTGTCGTAAAACGCATCGATTATCTCGTCTTGTTTGGTAATGGAGAATATTTGCATTGCATTAATGCGAAAAGTAACACATGCATATATATATATATGAAGAAGCTAAATTGTCCTTACCTTGCCGAAAACATACGATTGAAATGTCGGGGAAAGATGCAAACCTCCACCACTCGCAGTTTGTGCAATTAAAGCGTGCACGAACCCTAGTTTCTTATTAATAGCTCCCAACGTCGCTAGCATACACAGCAGGCATGGTGGAGAAGCTTGTTTTGTGCAGAACAAACGTCACTGCCAAGGCTTCTTCAAGTCAATTTAGCATACAGCCTTTTAATAGACCGATATAAATAATATCAATAATGAGAAATTACAAAGTATATTCTTCCGTATAGTTTCCACCAGTAGGCTACAAGTCTATCTTTCTTGACAGTTTATTGACAATATATGAAATGAGTTAGAGACCTTTTTGTTTGTGTGTGTGTGTGTGTGTGTGTGGGAGAGTGGGGGTGGGGGTGGGGTGGGGGGGGGGTGGGGGGGGGGGTGCTGAATGGACAGCTCCTTATCCTGAATTTCAAGGAAAAGCTACAAGTGTTTTATTCAACCTTGAGTTTTGTAAATGTCATGTTAGGCCACGTCTGCAACGTACTTGTAACACAAACCAGTTGGAGCTTTAATTCTAGCCAATTCTACCTAAAAATATGTAGGGGCGGGCATATATATATGTTTATGTTTATATATATGCATATATATATATGTTCTCATGTGATTAACTATTGGTTATGCCCTGGCAATA
>JAODTR010003508.1:0-12726 GCA_025399935.1 Amblyopsis rosae
TTACACTGCTGTTGCTAGGTAGATAATGAGTTTACACTGCTGTTGCTAGGTAGATAATGATCTTACACTGCTGTTGCTAGGTAGATAATGAGTTTACACTGCTGTTGCTAGGTATATAATGAGCTTACACTGCTGTTGCTAGGTAGATAATGATCTTACACTGCTGTTGCTAGGTTAGCTAATGAGCTTGCGTTTCTGGTGATGCTATGTTAGCTAATGAGGTTATGTTACTGGTCCAGGTAGGTTAGCTAAGGAGCTTCTGCAGCTGTTGCTTGAGCTTATGTTGCTATTGCTAGGTTAGCTAATGTGGTTATGTTGCTGTTGCTAGGTTATCTAATGAGGTTATGTTGCTATTGCTACGTTATCTAATGAGGTTATGTTGTTGTTGCTAGGTTAGCTAATGAGGTTATGTTGTTGTTGCTACGTTATCTAATGAGGTTATGTTGTTGTTGCTAGGTTAGCTAATGAGGTTATGTTGCTGTTTCTAGGTTGGCTAATTAGGTTATGTTGTTGCTAGGTTAGCTAATGAGCTTACACTGCTGTTGCTAGGTAGATAATGAGTTTACACTGCTGTTGCTACGTAGATGAGTTTACACTGCTGTTGCTAGGTATATAATGAGCTTACACTGTTGTTGCTAGGTTAGCTAATGAGGTTGCGTTTCTGGTGAGGCTATGTTAGCTAATGAGGTTATATTACTGGTCCAGGTAGGTTAGCTAAGGAGCTTCTGCAGCTGTTGCTTGAGCTTATGTTGCTATTGCTAGGTTAGCTAATGTGGTTATGTTGCTGTTGCTAGGTTATCTAATGAGGTTATGTTGCTATTGCTACGTTATCTAATGAGGTTATGTTGTTGTTGCTAGGTTAGCTAATGAGGTTATGTTGTTGTTGCTACGTTATCTAATGAGGTTATGTTGTTGTTGCTAGGTTAGCTAATGAGGTTATGTTGCTGTTTCTAGGTTGGCTAATTAGGTTATGTTGTTGCTAGGTTAGATAATGAGGTTATGTTGCTGTTGCTAGCTTAGCTAATGTGGTTATGTTGCTGTTGCTACGTTAGCTAATGTGGTTATGTTATTGTTGCTACGTTCGCTAATGTGGTTATGTTATTGTTGCTACGTTCGCTAATGTGGTTATGTTATTGTTGCTAGGTTAGCTAATGAGCTTGCGTTGGTGGTGCTGCTACGTTAAGCTAATGAGGTTACGTTACTGGTGTTGCTAGGCTAGCTAATGTGGTTATGTTGCTGTTGATAGGTTATCTAATTAGGTTATGTTGTTGTTGCTAGGTTAGCTAATGTGGTTATGTTGTTGTTGCTAGCTTAGCTAATGAGCTTGCGTTGCTGCTGCTGCTACATTAACCTAATGAGGTTACGTTACTGGTGTTGCTAGGCTAGCTAACGGTTGCCGTGTCCCACCAGTCGGAGCTGACGGAGCTCGTGCAGACATACAAGCAGGAGGTAACGGAGGCGGCGTGCGAGCTCATCTGCAAGTGGGCGCAGAACATCCTGAAGCGCTCCTTCGACACCGTGGTGGAGATCGCCCGCTTCCTGGTGCAGGAGCACATAGTCAGTCCCCGCTGCAGCCAAGCCGACCTCATCACCTCGGCCGCCCTTGCAGGTCAGCGTGCGGGGAGGGGCAGAGAGGGACGTGTTGAATGGAGACAATCACAAAAACTAAGAGACTGTTTAGTTAATTGGTTAATTAGGCCTAGTTTTGTTGTAAAAAAAAATGAATGAATGAAATACATTTTCAACCCTGCCCCTCAAAATGACAATGATAAAGTCTACCACAACCACTGATACATACATACATACTGTATATAAATATATATACACACACACACTAGGGGTGGGTTCAAAAAATCGATACTCAAATTAAAATCGATCTTAATTTTAATGATCTGAAATCGATTCACAAAATCACAAGATCGATCTTTTAAAACCAGATTCAAGATTTGCGTTCCTCCCCTTTAAGACTGTAGGACTGTTGAACATGAGCGCGTTGGATTATGTCAGACACATGGACACTGAAATTGTGAGGAAGGCTTAATGCATTATGCATTTTTAGCGTCTGTGTGCAATGCATCAACTATTCTGAAGCTAAGTAATGGCTGGCGATCTGCACGAGGACAATATGATGTCGACAGGTTTCACACCAGATTATGAAAATGCGCATATTAATCTATGATATTAATGCGTTCTAGTGCCACCGAAACCCTGTAAAGAAATGCAGTCTCTTGTATTTAAATTAACTTGTATCATAGACCCATTTAATGTTTACAAAAAGAATGCACCATACAGCCTACAACAGAAATATGGTGCACTAGTAAATAACTTGCCAAATAACATGTTTATTTTCTAGCGGCTCCATCGTCAGAAAGATGCTGGTTAGCATAGCGTTCTATAATAATCTGACATGGTGAAAGATCGAATGCTTTTATCTCAGCTGGGTCACATAATTAGCACATTCCTCGAGCCGGATGTCTTTCCCTCCGGTTGGTGTAGTTCGCGCTCAGTTTCTGACTGCCTGAATTTACCATCAATTTTGTCTAAATGCTTCGATATAAAATATATATTCGGTTCCATACCTTGTTAGTATTGCATCCCATTCCACAGCATCTTTTAATTTACCTTATACGTTTCAGATGTTTGTTAGACGAAAGTGTCGAGCGGTGTCGTGACAAATTGTCAGCCGAAATCCAAATGAAGATTTTATTTTTATGGCCCTGTATTCCTGCTGAAAAATTGGACATAGGACATTATTAATTATAATAGGCCACAAAGCAGGTAAGATACTGTAGAGTCATAGGATAATTGCAAAACAGATGCTTTATTTATTGTATATGGGGCTTATGGCACGTCTATTGCACAAATGTACGCTGCAAGCATTATGTTCATGGCACAAAATTGGTATTGTACCTGAAATATACTGAATCGACATTGGATCGAATCGAAATGAAAAACGATTTTGTGTCGATTCCCAGCCCTAACATATTTTAATATATAATTTCCGACCTCACACAAGCTGGAACACATCGAGCCGTGTTTCCGTTCCATCTTCCCACCTCCGACTGTTGTGGAACGCAGCATAACGCTTAATTCCCCCTTTGACTCCAACAGGGGGGCCCCCCAAGCCTCAGAAGGTGCCCAAGAAGCTGCCCCCTCCCGCCAAAGCCCCGGCGTGTGACAGCGAGACCAGCACGGCAGATCAGAAGGTACACATGGGGGAGGTGTTGCCAGTGGCAACACACAGACAAACGCTGGAGATCAGAATGACGCACGGTCTGAGGAGCTAGTTCTCGCCGAACACGCGTGAACGTTGAACTAAGGGTTATGGGTTAGAGCTGACTATTTGGAGTGCTGTGGCCACATGTGGAGTCATACAGTGTACTTGTGTCTGGATAGAAGAGGTCTGTAAATGTACGCGTCAATGTAAAGGTACAAATACATAAAGCTTCATGTAAATGGGCCTAAAGGTAAAGGGCGATGTACACGTCAACCTACATGTCAAAATAAATGTTAATATAGATGACTGCATACATCTATCAAGCTAACGTCAAGCTTACGCCTGTCTCTACCAGGTGGAAGCCTTCATGAAGCACCTGCCCAGACTCCTCCCCCGCTCCTCGCCCCCCTCCCTGGCTCCCAAGGACCCCCCCGGCGGTGGCGGGGGGGTCAAGGTGATCGCTGTGCCGACGCTGCTGCTGCCCCAGGGCTGCCTGTCGTATGCAGAGTGCGAGACGGTCGCCGGAGCGACGGAGACGGCCGCCCCTCCCAAGCCTCTGCCGCCACTCCCGCCACCGCCTGTCTCCGTTGCCCCGGTGACGGTGGCCTGCCCGGCCACGCCCACCTCCGTGGTCCAGAGGGCCCGCAGCAGCAACGCCAGCAGCAGCAGCAGCTACGGTGGCAGCAAGCGCCCCCCGGAGGCGGCGGGAGGCCCCGCCCCCCCTCCGGTGAAGCGGAAACGAGGCCGCCCGAGGAAACCCCGCCCCGAGGACGACGCCCCGCCCCCGGTGCCCCCCTCCCCCGGCCCCCAGCACATCATCACCTCCGTCACGGGCGGGGTGATCCAGAAGGCCTCCTCCTCCTCCTCCCAGCTGGCCGAGCTCATGCTGCAGGACCACCACACGCTGGTCATGGCCCCGCCCCCCTCGGGCCTGGCCCCGCCCCTCTCTGGCCTGGCCCCGCCCCTCCGCTGGGAGCTGCTTCCGGCCAGCCGCCCCGCCATGGTGATCCAGCGGGCACCCAGGCCGACCATTGGCGGTGCCGGCCCCGCCCCAGAGGCCACGCCCACTTACCAACCCCTGACTCCGCCCCCGCCACCTGTAGAGGAGCGCAACGACGCCTCCTCCACGGGGGATGGACACTAAGCCCCGCCCCCCTCCCCCCGCCCATTGGTGGAAACCCCAGATTGACAGCCGCATCGTAATCGAGGAGGATGAATGAAGCTGGTGGCGCCCCCCAGTGGAAGGTCATGGCACAACCCCATAACCATTTTGCTGTGATTCTCTTCACCGCATGTTTTTTTTTTGTTTGTGGCGTCGTACGTATCCGTGGAAACGAGAGACGGACTCCTGAAGGGCTCTAGGCAGTGTCCCCCGAGTGGAATACGCTTCCCTCCCTTCCTTCCTTCCTTCCTTGCTGCCTGCGTGCTTACCTCCTCATCTTGCTCTCAAGTGGCCTTTAAGGCTCATACGTTGAAGGTGGGGCGGGGGGGGTCCTGGTCCCGGCGGTGGAGGAGCGGCCCTCAGAAAGCTTATACGGGTCAGGACCTTCAAAAGGTTCTTTGTGCTAATAATAATAATAATAATAATAATAATAATAATAATTAGGATTTAAACAACCTCTTCCTCGGAGCTTGGCTTCAGTTCAGCTTTTATTCATGTTGTTCAAAGGCATTTTCTGCTCAAAGACTTTATTACATGTTGGACAAAAGCAATTAGACGTTCCAGTAACACAAACACAACTCTGAAAGGACTGTTCCTGCCCGTGCATGGACCTGTTTACCTGTTTACCTGCTTGGCTCTAGGCCCTGTACTGTTCTGTCTTGCCTCTGTTCGCAGCAGCTGGTCACATGTGAGATACGGGCCTTCTGTTGGCCAGAGGTGGAGATCTGATATTTGTTGATCTCCTGAGTCCAGAAGCTCTTTTAGCTTACATAGCAGCCCTATAGTCTCTCTCTCTCTCTCTCTCTCTCTCTCTCTCTCTCTCTCTCTCTCTCTCTCTCTGAGTGTAGAGATATGTTTATGTTTGAGTCTGTATACACCAACCTGGGTGAGGCAAACATGTGGCAGCAGACAGAATGGAATTACTTTTCACAAAGGTTTGCTTCAACCTTCTATCTCTGACCAGTTGGGACAATGCCAACATGTAAATGTACAGTCCCTTGTCCTTGGGACTCCACCAACCTGATTCCTGTGAGGTTACTGTATTCCATAATACATAATCCTGTCTTGCATTTAGCTGTTAGTGTTAGCCTAGCCACACCTGAATCGTAGGGGAGTGTCTTTGTGTTTCATAGCAACGAGCGATGTCGGAGTGAGCTTGACCAGCCAAAGGCAACCTTTTCTGTATTGCAGAATGAGAACATAAAAGTTGACTATGTATATGTAAGAAATAGTCCAAAAGGGAACCGCAGAGGAAAATGTATTTATTTCTTATTTTGACACCAGAAGCTTTTATAAGGTGTATAAATTGGTAAAAGTTGGCACTTTTGAAAGATTCAGTCAGACTGAAGCCACAAATGTTTCTACTGGTCAGGAAGACAAGTGATTTTCACAGTTGATTGTGTAAGCGCTTTAGTTTAGTGCTACTTCTTTGAGGATGTGCGTCATCGTGGCATGGTGTGTTTATCCTCATCGCTAGAGAGCTGGGGGGCCTAGAGAGCTGGGGGTCGCTAGAGAGCTGGGGGGCCTATACATGTTTATTTGTTTCACAAGTGGCATCAGCTCAGGCACAACAACAAAATACTCAAAGCACAAAGCGACAAGCCATGTAGCGCTAACACTGAGTGTGTGAGCTGTTGGGTGGGGGGGGGGGGGGTGCTCCATGGTTATTAGATTATGTAGCCTAAAGATTAGCCTGCTAGCCATTTTAGCCTCACCTCTTGTACGACGCCACGCGCGCTTTGCACTACCACAACAGTCTCTTCCACTGTGGGGGTGGAGACACTAGGGCGGGGCGGGGCGGGGGGGGGGGTGCTTGTACAGCCCTCTGCAGAAGATAACTACGGCAACACAACACGACTCTTTGTGTGTCTATGCTGGTGGTGGACGAAGTCACACAGCTGGTGAATGTTGTCATCACCTCTGTGAGACGCTCTCTCTCTGTGTGTGTGTGTGTGTGTGTGTGTGTGTGTGAAATGGAGATTGAACTTGCTAAAGGCATGCAGTGAGATTATCATTAATGTGATTGTTACTTTGTCTAAAAATGTTCGTGCTAAGATTCTGTCTTCTGTAAGCATTTGTAGCAGTTCCGACTTTAATCCCAGGGTTTTGAGAAATGTTCTTTGGGGTCAAGCAAACAAATACATTCTGATGATTGCAGTATCCATAAAGCATCAGGTGCAGGTCTTGTTGGCATTTGATAAAGAGAACCTGCACTGTTTAAGAAGGGCAGCTGGAGATATATAAATGACAGTATTAAGGAGTAATATACGTAAAAGTTTAGTTTTATGCCTATGGCCACCTAGGTGCCAACTCAGTTATGCTTTGTACTTTTATTATTTTCCTGGAATGACATTAACAATCCTACATTAAATAGCTCATTTACATTTAAGAGATTTGCTTGATAGAAAATGAATGGATGGTGATTTACTGCTATGGCAGTTCAGGGGCTTTGGTGAGAGACGTTTTGTTTATCTTATATCTTACTTGGGTATAACTTATCTTAACAGATGCTTCAGGTGGCAGTTAAAAGTGGAAGAGTGTGCTTGTTTGAGGGGGGGAGGGGGAGATGTTTACAGAGGTGGTATTTCAGATGGACCTACATTTCCCATCTCTTCTAACTAAAGCGGTAATTCCTGACCAACGTGAACACTGTCCGTCCCAGAATCTGCCTGATTCAACTGTGATGAATGCACACCAGCTGTGGATCTCAATGCAACACAAGAAACACTAAACACACATGGGTGAGTAGGATACAGTTGTTTTGATTGGTTTCCATTTTACCCTCTGGAGAAGCAGTAGAGACCTCCAGGAGAGCTCCACGTCAAGGGGGGATGGTGTTGGAGAGCTCTTCGTCTAGGGGGGGATGGTGTTGGAGAGCTCCACATCCAAGGGGGTGGTGTTGGAGAGCTCCTAGTCGGGGGCAGGGGGGAGAGCTCCATGTCCAGGGAAGAGACCGTGTGGATACATTCAACACTCTAGGGCCAAGAAAGGCCTGTCTGTCCAACACAAGATGGACGTTTCATCTGCAGTGTCTCCAGCCAAGCTCAGACGTGGGGTCTTCCCTGTGGTCCTTGAGCAAGGCACATCATCCCAGCCTCTCCCAAAGGTGCCATTTCTAATCATGACTTTGCTTTTCTTTTCATCGCATGGATTAGCAGTGATGTTAACAGTTCTAATCCGATACTTAGAATGATGTCCCCATGTTTGGCTCGTACAAAGTTTTGTTCTAACAGTGAACAATAGCTGGTGCTGTTTGACCCTGCAGTGGAACTCAAGCTAATGTTGAACTGTGGTGAACCACAGTTGGTGAAGAATGTTATTTTGTGTGATGTGAGAGAGAGAAAAAATTGGATTATGGGAAATCTTTCACTGTGGAGCAGCGTTGCTCAAAAATTCAAATAAAGAAACGGGTCAGATAATCAAAGAGTAACACATCGGCTTTCGGGTAGCAGTGTCTTGACACAACATCCTGCGGTATCAACTTACTTGTGAATCAAAACCTGTCTGTCGGCTCATCTTGTCCCCTTCAAGTCAACCATTTCACAGGAGTAGATTGTGATCTCTGTGTGTGCTCACTGCTCAGATGTATAATATGTTTTTGTTGACGGGGCTGGAGGTTTGTGAGGTCCCAGGGGAGCCATATGAAGTGGCCCGTGACGAACCCATCGAGGTATGCAAGGATGGTTTGACATGTACTTGGTGTAGCAAGGCGTGTCGTCCGAATCTTTGTGAAGTGATGTAAAGTGATGCAAGTATGAAGCAGCACCTAACCTTTGAACTGCACTGCCGTTGGGTTGGTCCATATATTTTGATGATGATGACCTAGGATTATGGCCCAACCATGAACACCAGGAATATGGCCCAGACATGACCACCAGGAATATGGCCCAGCCGTAAACACCAGGATTATGGTCCAGCCGTAAACACCAGGAATATGGCCCAGACATGACCACCAGGAATATGGCCCAACCATGACCACCAGGAATATGGCCCAACCACGTCTTGTTCAGGGTAAAAATGCCCTTTCCAACCAAGGGCTTCCCACACACCAAGGGTTCCGGGACAAATGTGCCTCTTCCAGGGTTCACGCTAATGTTTCCACGCTGTATTCTTCTATAAGATGTGATTGGCCCGATAATCATGTGGACAAATCTCATTGGTCATTCGTCTATGGCCAGTCAGTCATAACAACTAAATGCACTTGGCATCTAAATGGTCCATTCTGACGAGCGGCTCTGAAATACTGGATGGTGGAAACCAGTGCAGGTTATGAATATTCAAAATGCTGCATAGTGGAACATTACTAATGAATGACTTGTTGGAATAGTATCAACCAAGCAAACAATCTGTTCTTGAGTAATTTGAATTTAAAATATTATACAATAATCTATTTCTTTCCTGTGTATTCGGTAAATTCCAGAAAATGCTATTTCTAACTGCCAGTGATTTAAACTGGACTTAAAATTTTTTATTGCAAGCATTTCCACACTCCAAATATTCTGTGCCCGATCTTCATGGTCACACACTCCCAAACAGTGTGTGGAATGTCATCTATGTTCCAGGTTTAGATGAGGTGAAATATCTGAGTGTGTGGTGGGAGACGATCATATCAGCCATCAAAATCTTGTCAAGCTTCATGCTGCCGTGGAAAATAAGACCTGTAAGCGACTCGATTTAGCCATTGTTGAAATTAATATTCTTAATTTATCAGTGTGTATGTGTGGGTTTTAACTGTCTTGAGATTAATGCCAATATACAGGTCTGTTTTAATTGTATTATTTTAATCATCATTATTAGGATCTGTGGTATGTTTTTTTATTTGGAAGACATGGGCTGCCTGCATGTTTTCTTGTTTTAATCTCACCCTCAACAGATATCTTCTCACACAACAGGTTGTTTTCTTAAGGCAACATTTGAGCAGGCTTGCTATTTTTGCTTATTTGCTGGCTTTCATTTTTGCACTATTTACCAGCTGAATATATATATTTTTCAATGACTGAGCAGACTGTGGAATCAACACTAGCCATAGCTGCTAGCCAAATGCTAGTAAATGTTGCTTTTGGCTGAGAAGTCTTTCCTTCCACTGGGATTAGAAGGCTGTACTGTATGGTATAGAGAGCATCCAGTTGGTGTCAACTAATTTGGGGATAAACCTGCCACTATTTTATGGATAGCCAAGTAATGTTGTTGCCCGGGTGTTAATGAGCCAGACAGATCATATATGCACATTTACATGTTTGCCATTGGGTCTCTCTGTTGTTGAAAACAAAAACAGTTTCATTGTGTTTTTGTATTGTATCAGTTTGACATGCCGATTTACATACGTGCTTTGTGTAGGGGATAAAGGGAGCTGAGCTAACCACTAATGTGAATCTATTTTACTATGCTGACAGACTAATAAATGGTGTTCATCCTTACATGATCTGCTGACGTCTGTCTTCCTCACACAGTAGTAGCATGCACAAACTATAGTGTCATACTATATACACACACGCAAGCATACATACATATGTGTGTGTGTACACTCGTTCAACACTCGGCGTATCAGGAGGATTTGCTCCGTGTGCTGTAGCTCCAGATATACCCACTAGGGGGCAGCATATACCCCATATCGTCTCAGCCGTCACTTTTGCAATTGGCTATAATTCTATGAACGCAAGTGAATTGAAGGCAATGAACAGAAATTAGTTACTAATGCAATGCTTTACATTACATTATGTGCATCACGTGGGCTATATTTAGTTAGATACATAAATATATACATTATACATATATTATAAATATATACATTATAAAATGCGTTAAATTGTTTACAATATGAAAATAATGAAAAAAGTCATTACACGTACTAAAGCATAAAGGCACGCGTATTCAGTGTTATGTATATTATGTAATGCATTATTGTTTGTTAGGTGCAAGGAGGTAAAATGAAGACTGCTTGGTCTATAGCAGAACATGTAGCCTATCCATTTATGTATTTAGACCATTTATTACAATGGGGAAAGGACATTCTTCCGGCATCCTGCTGGTTTCACGCGTTTCTCGCCGAGTGGGAGAATCTGCGTGGGCGCGGATTTTGGAGTGGGCGGGGCTTGGACTTCCGCACGTCACGGACGCCTCTGTATCGGGTATGCCTGCTAGTCACCGAAGCGCGTAGGCACGGTCCGGGATGCTGTACACACTTTCTCCCGTATGGAATATAATAACCTCCGCAGATGGGCAAACCGAAGAGCTGAACGTTGAAAAGAGACTCCATTTCTGAGCAAGGTAGGTTTTGCGATTACAACTGCGTCGTTGTTCTGCCGTGGTGCCGAGAGGTGGGATTGCAGTAGGCTACTGCGTCGCTATAAGCTTAGAGAAGACAGTGTGCAACAACATATTAGCCTAACTGATTTCCCCTTGAGGTACAGCACGTAAATTATCTGCCAAGCGAAGTATATTGCTAAATAAACGCCGTCGGCTGAGTGGCCGATGGCGTTTGTATATTGCGCATTGATGATACATTCATTGTTGCGGTCTTTGGTTTGTTTTCATTAGAAGAGGGAGCGGCTGGTCGCCTACGTCGACTTGTGTGTGTGTGTGTGTGTGTGTGTGTGTGTGTGTGTGTGTGTGTGTGTGGTGATTGCAGTATTCTCCGCCTAACTATTTCGTCCTGTTGGCTACTACTACATAAAAATACGTTTCAGTGTTCTCCAGATGCGATGCGGTTTAGAATGCCCGATAGTTACCTCCTTCAGTGTGAGTGCGTGTGGCTACGGCTTGTGAAACGTCGAGTTTCGCTGGAGCACAATTATTAAAGGGGTTATACTTTTCCGTCACCCGGCTAAAAATCGTTCCAGACTGCAATTCTGTGGCTCTATATTGCACGAAAATGCAGCGGTGTCCGTTTTAGACTCGTCAAACGTCAGATTTAGAAACCCTTAACCGAATCAGTTTGTACTATTTCCACATATTACCGGGTGTGCCACATATTACTAAACATGATCTAGATATGAGCGGCCTATACTACAACGCTACTGGGTTATTCAGATGGATTATTTTTTGTCACGTGTTTGTTGACGAGGACTCGTCTTGCCCGCACAGTTGCCCTTTGACCTGACCCTACACGTCACGAAGCTGCTTTCTGAACTGTCAACCTGTTTTGTTTACAGAGAGAGAGAGAGAGAGAGAGAGCCTATAGACTTGGCCTATGCTTATCTGTAACAGTAGAGTAGCAGAGCTCTGTCTTTCTTATGAACCCTTCAATCCAAGCTGATATCTGACCCTGGTTTCACCGACACCCTCGCTGTAACCGTGCGTGCTTGTGCAATATAAGAAGAGAAAGGAAGAAACGGTTTTTCCTCCACTAATGAAATCTGACCGTGGCTTGTTGTGGAAACTACGTCCAGTGACATGGACCATTCTGATCGGAACGACAGCAGAATGGAGCGTTACAGCGATGCTAGTAGATCCTAGTCAGATACTGTAGTGTAGAAAAGCCAATTCTGTGGACAGATATGCATAAAAAGGCCTACAGACTATGTCAGCCTCTTTACCTTTGTTTAAGGCCTAATAGTAAATAGCCGAATTAATACTTCTAAAATACTAAAATACATCTAAATATGTTTTGCGTGTCAAATATAAATGTTGACTATTCAGATATAGGCCTATCTGTTTGAGGCGTCATTCGGTAATTGTAAAAGTTTGTTTATACGTTGTGTGACGTCACCCAGTTAACGCCACGCACGCTCACATGCACGAACACAACACACGGGGCAGCAGCCAACTGTGTCTGTCTTTTTAAAGTTTGAGAAAGAAACAAAATTAAAGACTTATTTGACCTTCTCCTTATAAGACGTGTTAAAATAAGACGTGTTAAAATGGACATAAGACAAACTAGAGTTCGCACAACGCTAAAGGGAAAATGAGACCTCATAAGATACAGCTATATGCTAATGAGGAGGCAGTGGACACCGGGGTCATGACCTTTACTCCCCTGCTGGCTGTCTGCAGCTGGGTGTCACATGATCACCTGACGTGTGTGTGTGTGTGTGTGTGTGTGTGTGTGTGTCAGAGGAATTGATCTCACAATCAGGCTCTAATTAGGAAGATGGAGGCAATGAGCGCCAGGGCAGTCGCGGTGAAGAAAATGTCCTTGCGGTGATTAAGGATGCCCCAATACCGCGGTCTGCGGTATTATCGCCATTTTTTTTGGTTTTGAATGGTCAAGTTCGTTGTGCAGAGCTTCTGAAATAGTGAGATTCTGGGGCATTTATAGACAACGTGATCTTAGTCCGTGGTGAGACAATTGTGCAACATCATATGCTTTCTACCAGTTTAGTAGGCCTACTGGTAATCACGTAACTTT
>JAODTR010003509.1:0-12725 GCA_025399935.1 Amblyopsis rosae
GGGACTAGGGGCGGGATTAGGGGCGGGGCACCTGTCACTTTTGAGTTTGATGGAAGCTATATAGTGTATCTCTCTCTGGTATATCGCCCAGTCCTACGGTGAGGTATGCACTGGAGGCAGTAAAGACTGGTGGACAGTGGAATTCTTTGGCCATGAGGGGATGCTTGTGAGACTGGAGTTGGAGGAAAAGGGTGAAAGAGAAAGATAAGGAGTAAAGGTGTATGTGAAGATGAGTTAACAGCCTCCCTCCAGCCCACTTCTCTTGAGATATGTCCAACTTGATAAATGAGTGGTTTGTCCGTGGGGCCTTTTGTCATATATTCCAGAAGCTAATTGTGTCAACAAAGGAATTTAGCTGATATATCGCTGGCTGCAGTTAATAGAGATATGTGTTGATTTTATTACAAGCTATGCATTACATAGTTATCTACCTGAATAATGATGAAAGAGCATTAAAGTGCATATGATTCATCACTCTTCCATAAACCCTTAATACTATCTCAGATGGGATATCCTCTACTTTTGTACATGCACCCTTATTGAAATCACATATTTAAGACACCAATAAAAATTTGCTAGAGTCCAAGTCAAATGTCGCGTGTTTGAGCTAGAGTCCAAGTTAAGTCCCAAGTCTTTGAGCTAGAGTCTAAGTCAAGTCAAGTCAAGTCTATCAGCACTATCTAGAGCTCTGCGCCATCTGATATGTGGCAATGTGCAGCATATGGACACGGACCTGGTAAAGTTGTAAAACAATATCGGGCTGCTATCAGGTTCTGGCTATAAAAATCCATACACACGCAGGTTCAGACAGAATTTTGTCGAGCTGGGTCCATGTCGTGTTCAAATTTTCAGGCCCGATTAAGGTTCTACCCTAGTGTGGGTAGTAAGCATGTGTGCACCATGCACTCACTTGATGTGTTTCTGCCATTGCTTTGCAGAGTTAACACAAGCACAAGCATGTCACCTGCTTGGTGACGTGCTTTTGCGTATGCTATCATAATGCTTCTGCAGCCAATGAACATCCAACAAACAGTCAACAAGACACCCAACAGGAAATAGCCCCCAATCCAACTTCACTGCTCTCAATGCAGGGAGGAATTGCACCGGTATATCATGGACGATATGATATGGCACAGCCCTACTTTCACAGCCATGAGACTTGGCTGTTTCCATCAAGGCTTCTCAAAGGACACATACATTTGTGCGCTTGCTAACCCTGAGGCGATTAGCAAGAGGAGAGCAACGGCCTGCTAACACAGCTCTTCATCCATCTGGAGGGACAACATATTTTTGGAGCACTGGTCAGAAATGTTGTGTTCATAACGTATAATTAAATAAGCTTGTCGGGTTTCCACTGAAGCTGAAGGAATCTGACCTACAGTAACTCTTAGAAACAAGCCTCTGGTTACAGACATTATGGAAAACTAACGAGAATGTTGCTTTGGAAAATGTCTTCCTGTAACTTGAGATTCAACGACAGATAGCCATCTGGAAGGTCCCTTTACCTTTTTAACCATGAGTGAATGTGCGTGTGTGTGTGTGTGTGTGTGTGTGTGTGTGTGTGTGTGCACGCGCAGAAGGGTGTGCATTTGCATGAGTTAACAAATACTTTCCATATGTGCATACAGAAGTAGCAGGGTCACTGTTTTGATGAGATATGATAGATCACCAATACAATGGAGGCCTTACGCTGTAGTAGCATTGGTGCAGAAGCTATTCCTCACCACAAAACCACTACATTAAACCAGTAGGGGTGGTAAGCAGGGGGCCTTGCTATGATATTAACATTTTCCACTTTACCTTTCAATATTTTCCCCTTTAAAAATCCAACATCTATTAATTACAGGGTATGTCCACAACCACAAATGTTCAGTGCTACAGTTAACCCCTTCAATACCCACACTGCAAGGCTATATGATATATCAACTTGAAATGCCAATGAAAACAGATGATTGCATGACAATCAAGGGTACACATTGTAGAGGGTCAATTCTCTGAATGGAACTCCACCTGAACAAATTGACACTAACAGGGAATCACCTGTCGATCAATTATAAGACTATGGCTTATGGAGCATGTACACTGTAACCGATGCGTCAGCTGGTTTTAAACTCAACAAACAAACATGAACCTCGCAGATATCTATGTTGTAATTATATTCATCACGGACTTAGCCACGGCTAATCCTCAAAGTCACTGCCCTTCCTTCTTACACATGCCCCGAAGAAACGATCCCTTCACCACACGCGTGCGCGCACGCCGTCACACTCACACACACCGGGGTTAAGGGATCCTGTGCTGTGTAAAGTGTGAGTCGACCGTTTGAGAAAATAAACAGTGAGGGATTGTCTCGGGGTAAAGCACTCTGGCCGACAGACAGACTCAAAATATTTCCTCTGCTTAGTGACAGCTGGGAGAGATTTCATATAGCGATAACAGGACGCCAGCATGCGGCCTGTTCACTCTGGTTATAGCAGCATAGGTGCAGCCTAGGCACCGGGGTGCCAACCCTGCTAGTGCCTGCTAGTGTGTGTGTGTGTTAGCGCGCACGTTTGTCAGTGACTTTCTCACGGTGCTGTCTCATCTTTGACTACTCGCTTGTAGTCTGGTTTAGATCAGCATGGAACACGATGCTATCAATCATCCTCTGCTGTTTGTCATCCCCCAAACCTTCAACTGAGACTGTCCCCAGAGGAACCCTGGGAAACATGCATGCTTGTATCGACCAACACACTCACACAAATATGCGGTGTGGTTGCTGTAAACAAATCCACGCACGACACAGTCCCTGTGTAGTGGCTGGGGCACAGAATCAGCTGTTACTACTCCCTGAAATAGCGCACACTGGCCACAGCACCCTGCAAGCCCCCCCCACCAACCATGCAGGGAGCTGATATTCCATATGCACATGCGTGCACAGACAGTCTCGCCATGTGCACATTTTCAGTCCGAAACACAAGCACACGCTCCATGTGCTCTCACCTGGTTCCTACGCTACAATGCATGCTGTCACACGAGATCAAACCCAGGGCCGCTTCCCATAGGCTCCTGGATATCCAATCACAGCGCCCGCGGGGGACATGCATTGCAACTTTGCACGCCCCTTGTCCCAACAGGTTAAGAGCAGGTGTTGCACACACCTGAGTGGGTTCATTACACATACATTTCAGATGGGGGCTAGATAGCTCATTACACACCTGAGAGGACACACACACACACAGATATTCAGTGTACACCATTAACTTATTATCTTACAGTACATGCTAACACATATGACACTAGATTATGTAAAGCATGAGAGATAGCTAAGATATCCCACCCTGCCAGTATTACTTTGCTATACATATTGTGTCATAACACAAACAAGCCATTTCCCTACTTGTAAAGTACCCTAAAGAGCTGTCAATCAAATGTAAATCAGAGCAATCACTTCTACAGATGCTAAGACCAGGAAACAGGAGACAGTTGATGAGTGCAGGCTGCTTCTATTACGGTTTTACTTCCCCCTCAAACTCGTGATGCGTGACGTTCTCTTCATGGGGACAACCTTCTGGGGACAGCGCTGCATGCTCGGAATGCATGACCACACTTGCCTTAATGGCACCACAGAGAGTTCAGCTGAAGCTCACGCGTCACCATGACAACTAGGGTAGACGACACGGTCGAGGTGAGTCCTTATTGTGGGATAAAACGCATGGCCGACTGGAAGGAGAAAGCTATGCCACATCGGATATACCTCACAATGAGCTGAGCGTGCCTGATGAAGTCATAAGTTTTAAGCCCCCATTTTACTTCCATTAAAAAGAGTTTAACTTCGGTGTACGACTCATCAATCACAGCTGTCCCACAGCCCAGGAAAAGCCGCATACACTCGCATCTGCCGAACCATATGCGCACGCGCGCGCCCACACACACACATTAGGCAGCATTTGTCAGTCAGTGCAGCCAAATGAGCCTGTAGTGTTTAGACAAAAGCATAGATAAAAGGCTTGAGGGACTGTGGCAGTTTTCTAATTTTTCCATTAGCACGCGAAGGTTGCAGAGATGCAGGGTTACACAGCCTGACACTCACACCCCTAATGGCTTCCTAAGCTAACAAGCACTAGCATGGAAAGTTCGGGTCACACAAACCAATCACTACATGAACACAGAGAGGATGCAGTGGAGATCAAACTACAGTTAATATAAATCCGCTTTCTCAGGGTGTGCATGCATTAAAGGACATAATAGAATACATTAGACAATACATATATCACAATCAACACAAATTGGAAAATATATGCATGTTTTATTCAAGATATAAAAATATATTGTAAAAGTCAAAGACAATTTATAGACCACCAAAAAGTATCCTGAGATCTCTTGGGGGGAGTTCATTGTCAAACACCCACTATTAGGGCTGTTCGATTATGTAAAAAATCATAATCACGATTATTTTAGTCAATATTGAAATCAGGATTATTTAACACGATTAATGCATGCTGATTTTCTCCCTCCTCCATCAGAACTCACATTGATTTTTAAATGCCACCAGATACCACAAACAGGACCTCAGGACCAAACATGTTTTATTTTTATCTACATAATTGTAGTTGTACATTAAAACCAAAGCAGACAGGTTGTGAATATTGCTGATATAACTATAATTTATTTAGGGTGACCATATTCTGTTTTACCAAAAAGAAGGTACTGGGGTCAGGATGGCTGATGATCCACTATGGATACCCATAGTGGGAAGGTCCTGTGGGGTTGAAATAGTTCACAAATGCTAATACACCAATTGTCAAATTCAGAGAATATCAATTCAGTCTGCTGTCCTGTGTCCACAACACCTTGTTTTCCTACACAGCCTTGGCTCTATAAATGGGAAAGCAAACAAAGTGATGCAGACCACACCCACACAACAATTTTCCAGCCTTGGAAATACATTTTAGTGTGTGGGGCAGATCTCCTGAGCTCTATAGCATTGAAGGGAGGGTTTTTTCAAATCAAATCAATAATTCTTCAGATTGACTAACTACACCTTAAATACAAAACATATAGCCTAGTCTTTAGCCTACCATTAGCTTTCATAGCCATTATGGCAGATAGATAATCTTATATCTTGTCTTTCAACTTTTAGCCATTTCACATCACATCACTGATGTTGCATCAGTAGAAACTACATAGCCTGTGTTATGAATGCGTTTCGATCTCGGCATTAACGATCACTTCTGTAGGCTACTTCAGTGCTTGACATCTTTTCCTTTGGAATCAGGCAAAGCCTTTTATAACAAGGCTGTATCAAGAGCAGCGAAAAAAAAGTATGTATGGTCAGCCTGGTCACTATTCAATTTAATCCACATTCATTTGATTAGCTAGTAGGCCTACTGGTATCTCCGTTCCTTCGCCACTCTGAATGCACTGAATAAATCACAGCGCTCCAGACTCCACTATGCAGAGTGTAACTGCACCAGCCTGACTCCACCCACTACAACTACAAAAATGCGACAAGGAGCTGAGTGAGGGGAGGGAAGGGGAAGGGCTGAGAGGGGGACCTCCATAACATTAACAATAACATTTTAATTTGATTGCGTATGAGCGTACCAAGTGCACTGATGAAAAGCAGCCAGGTGCTGGGGTGATATTTAATGGCGATGACAGGATACATCCTCCCCACTTTCGTAAAGAACAAAATCGTCACCCCACTTTTGAGTAAAAAAAGTATTATGTTTTATTTTTACTTTCGATGTAGTCTAACTCGAGTTACATTTGTTTATTTGCCTACTTTGATGACCATCATAAGGCTACCAGCATTGGCAAGTCCAGTATAGTCTACTGTTCAATGCCCCACCCTCCTTGGTTGTTGCTATAGGCATGAATCCGGCAGGACACAAAATCTGGCGTAACACCGATAAAGTAAGCTATTTGCACCTGGCATGTAAGCTAATGGTGTTTGATGTATTCCAAAGGAATAGCACATTTCTCAAATAATAGTTCTGAAATATCAGAGAGAAGCAGACAGAACTACAAAATGATTTTCAGAGCTACAGTATCCAATTCCACCAGTCTCAATGCACGATCTTGACCATTCACGTCAATGACAAACATGTAGGTTATACTACAGGAATAGCAATATCCTTACATAACAGGGTAAGTCAGGCTACATTGTTTTATTTTAAGATAATGTTTATTTATGACTTCTTATAGTTTTCATTATATTGGCTTGCTTTAGACATTTGTTTAGCGCACCAGGATTTTTCTCACATCGATCTGGATCTCATAATTGCACAACAAGAAACTTTACTGTACCATACAGTAAAGTTAGTTTTCGTCTTGGATCATCAGATACCATACCTTTTATGTCCTGTTCTTGTGTTTATGTTGGTATCTCCTATTGCTTTTTTGGCTTCAGAAAAGCGAAAAAATAGGACACCTCCCTCTTAGGCTTTTAAAACCACGTGCAGTCTAAAACGTGCACCATTTCGGCAATTCCCCTAAAAGCTTGACAATTCCCCTGCGCATAACATAGGTTTGTTCATTGACCGTTCTTTGAAGAGGAATATTTCAGAGTGGTTTGCTTTTTTTTTTAATAGGGAGATATATAATGGCATGTATTGTTGACCAGTGTAGTAGTCTAGTCTAGTCATAACCATGTGTAACGATGTCAAGACAATTGCGCTGCCACCATAAATTACGTAAATCTTACTCTCAAATACTTCAACATATTCGATGGGCTATTTATAGTAACTTTCTGGTGGCGACCTTGTAAAGTGGGGTTCAAGTCCTGGGTGGGACAGATTTTGCGCCAGTGTTTTATTTGGTTTTAATAATTAAAAGCATATACAGGCTTAAAATTTGAGACATTTTTCGTCACACTTTTGTCCCCCCCACCTAAAAAATATCTCCTGCGCCACTGAACACCAGCATTAATGTGTCTCATCACAGATCACTTTTACTTCGTTTACAGCTCAAAAAACACATTTTAGGATGCAGTTACACTTTGAATGACCATCCGTAAGCAAAACATAATGTGCAAAATAATGTTTTATTCTCAAATTCATGGCTTTTGTGATTGTTAGGAGCCGAAATCGAGTATATGCCAGGAGAAGGTCAGAGAGGTAGGAGAGAGCCAGGTTGTGAAGGGCGTTGTATGTGAGGAGGACTGATTACCAGTCAAATATAGAATTGATTTGAAGGTGCTGCTGCTGGTTTTTAAGGCACTGCATGGTCTGGCTCCAATGCACATTTCAAATCTCCTTACAGTAATATCAGACTTCGAGGCCTCTTAGATCATCAGATCAATTTCTTTTAGCTATTCCGCAGTCTTGGTTGAAAACAAAGGGCGATCGTGCCTTCTCGGTTGTTGCTCTGGGACTGTGGAATAATCTTCCCATTTCTGTCAGATCATCCCTTAACACTTTTAAGTCTCGTCTTAAAACATATCTCTGTTCTGTGGCATTCAAGTAGCGCTAAGGGCATCTATGCTTGTTGGTTTTGTGTTTTGAATTTATTGTATGTTGTTGCGAGGAACTCGGAGTAGAGCCGCTACTCCTTCACGTCGAAAGGAGCCAGTTGAGGTGGTACGGGCATCTGGTCAAGGATGCCCCCTGGGCGCCTCCCTTGGGAGGCGTTCCAGGCACGTCCAGCTGGGCGAAGGCCTCGAGGAAGACCCAGGACTAGGTGGAGAGATGGGAACGCCTCGGGATCCCCCAGTCAGAGCTTTCCAATGTGGCTCGGGAAAGGGAGGTTTGGGGACCCCTGCTGGAGCTGCTGCCCCCACGACCCGACTCTGGATAAGCGGATGAAGATGGATGGATGGATGTATGCATGTTGTATTTTATTGTTGTTATTGCATAATGCTGTATAGCACTTTGTTCACCGTTGGTTGTTTTTAAATGTGCTTTATAAATAAATTGACTTGACTTGAGAGTCTAGTAGCAGAGTTCTGAACTAGTTGGAGGGGATTTGGTTGGGATGCCAGAGAGAAGAGAGTTGCAGTAATCCAGACGTGAAGTGACAAAGGTGCGGATGAGGGTTTCGGTGCTTGAGTATGAAAGTGAAGGACGGAGTCTAGATATGTTTCGGAGGTGGAAGAAGGATGCCCTGGTGATGGTTTTGACGTGTGATTCAATTGAGAGGGAGTTATTACTATAAAATGTCACACCAAGACTTTTGGCAGTTGCTGACAGTGGAATGGGAAGAGCAGCCATGTTTAGGCTGGGGTTGTCTTGTGTGGAGAGAAAATATGAAAACCACTGTCACAAAGCAGCAAACACGAGTGCGGCAGTGTCAAGTAAGATGGACTATGGCATGATTTCCCAGCCTGCGGAATGAATGGAAAACAATGTGACGGGTGAAGTAATGATTTAGTAGCCTTAACATACAGAGTGGTGGAGAAGACTGTCCTAGATCGTCTTCCATATGGGTCATACTGTAATGTCCCATTGAAGTGCATTTTTGTAGCGGTGTAACCAGTGTAACCAGATCATATTCTCTTTGTGAATATGGACTATATTCTGACATCTCTGAAAACGACTGCTGAAAAAATAATCTTAACAGAACCTGCAAGTTTTATTTGCCAGTAAGTGCTTGTTGGATGTCATCGGTGAAATGTTCACAAACAATGGTGCTGCCTATTTAAATTTCAAACGTAGGACCCTCATTACGTATATTATTGACTGCTCATAATCTTCTGAGGTTGTGATTGTTTGAAAATTGGTAGAAAGCAAGGTGGGGCTGTATATATACGAAAACAAGACACACTGTGTTTACGTCTTGCTGCCCGCAGCCGCTGTGGCTTCTGCAGTTATGGTTTCCAGGGCAACTAACATGGACGGATGTGTGATAGGTGTCCCAATAAGAGATTGATGCTGCTAAATTGTCCTGAAAGCTAAGATTCTGACAGACCTATAAATTCTAGGCTAAAAGTTACTACCAATGTTCAAACCAAACCTACGCCCTTGCATAGCTGCACTGCCGATAAGCCTTAATCAGGTGAGCTAGAGGGTAAGGACTACAAGCAATGTTTCTATTGATATATTTATGCTTGGTCTGTTTGGCGAGATGGTTGCATATCACATTTAAAGGCAACATGCAAGGTTGGTTTGCGTGTTTGTGGAAACCTAGTGCACAGTAGGCCTGAAGATCCAGCGTTTTGATAAACTATTACTGTTAGTAGTACAAGTCAGGCAAATATGTAGACCAGGACTTTGGGCATTTTGCGTGCATGTGTACAGTATATGTGAGGTTAGCATTACTATAGTAGCCTATGCCTATAAGCAACGTTAAGCTTTAGCGCACCGGTTCTGATCGCTATTGGCCCCGATCACTATAATACTACTATAATAATAGTAATAATAATAATGGGCAACTTTTGAGTTGTTTTGGTGACACTGGAGGCCCAGTGTTGGCTAATGTATTCTAAAGGCCTTGGCATACTACCAAATGCCTGGCATACTGTATTCTAAAGGCCTTGGCATACTACCAAATGCCTGGCCTGGCACAACGCAGACACGGACCAGCGCTGTTCCAAGCATACGTCACACTGATGCATCGGCTATTTCTGTATATACAAAAAGTGCTTTGAAATTAGCCAAATTTATAACTACAATTTGTATGTGTAAAATGTAATTTGTATGTGTAATCCTGCTCTATCAGCCTTGCGAGACCACCATGATCTCGCGAGGCTGACAGAGCAGGAATTAGGTCACGTCTCCGGTTTCAGATCAAACTAGGCCTATTGTTTATAGCAGCAATACTTACAACGTCCTCATTTCGGATTTAACCCTGTAGGCTACAACTACATTTAAAGTCACTATGAAAGTGTGCCATGCTAAAGTATTTCTGCTTCGGAGAATGTAGTTCATACACAGCATAGACACTAGCAGGGTAGGGGGTGTTCAAGAAACCTGAGGGAGGCACAGTTCAATAATGCTTACATTAGGCTGTAGGCTGGAGCAGAACTCCTAAAACATGTTGTTTGTAAAGAGTCAGTCAGGCAATTTTTTTCCCCTAGGCAACATTAAATTAAATGAATAAAAATTATTATTACAAAGAGTAAAGTACCGAAAAAAGTACTGTTTAGGTACCGGTACCGAATTTGAGGTACCGTACCGGCACCGGTATCGATTCAAATGTGAACGGTACCCAACTCTACACATAAGGCTCGATTAGTTTCTTTTTGTTATTGATATAAATAGGAAGTTATGTTCTTAATTATTTTCTTATGCATTCCTATAGGCTGTCCAGTTGTTCAGGTTGTTCTTCATATCACATTAAGGAGACATTCTTCTAATGTAAAATTTATGTGTAGAACATTAACATTAATTACGTGGAAATATATACACAAATATATACGTATTGTGACTATATCACAATTTTGAGCAAACCTATTACATACGCTATATTATTTATGAAAAGTCAAAAATGATCATATCACACACTGAAATCATGTCTCATCTGTTACTTATGATTAAAACCAAACTAAAGAGCTTGACCAAGCCAATAAGAATATGCACCACCATATAGAGATTAATACATCCTACAATAAAAACAATAAATGAAACCCAAAATACAAAAGGTTAATTTAACATTATGTTTGACCTAAATAGAATTGACCCCATATTTTTTCTGCACTCCTAAATATTTTATCTTTGTGAAAAAGTAAGCAGAGTATCCAGCTTTGCCACACAGTTGTTAATAGATCTAGCCTCTCAAAGTGCACTAAATTTATGCATTTATCTTTATAATCATGCCCCCAGACCCCCCTACAGGATCAAGGTCCTACAAGGTCCAGCCCCCCATAGTTTCACAAAATTCTGTGGGAAACACTGACAGTAGCAACATAATTGACAGATTGGTCACTTTCAAGTACTTAGTAGTATACATTACTCTAAAATGTATATAGTTTAATGTATGCTATATTTGCAAAGTAGTATAATTCATCATCTGATCAAGATTGTAATGTCACATGTATGTGTGTGGGGATTTTCATCCTTTTAGTTATGCTGCAGTGACGCGAAACATTTAGAATTGTCCGGTTTGCCGTATGCTGTGTTCCATGTGAATGCAGCATTAGTTATATAGTGTATTATATAACCTACTGTACTGTTACTTTTTAGCTCTGATTTTGTTATTTGTAACAATGATAATACAAATATGCATTGCACGGGGAGGAGGGGTGGGGGGTGGGGTAGGCCCCACAAAGAAATTATGCTTAGATAAATATCTAACCAAATCCCGATAGATCACGATAGTTCTCATGTATCGCTCTTATTGAGAACACATGTTTCTGCTAAAGATAATATAGCACACAGACCCCAACATGCCCCTTTTTGAGTTGAAATAAGTGCCAGGCACATTGTGAGCAGCTATGTAATGCCACAAGAAATCTATAGTGTATAAGACCACCATGTTTATGCTGTCATATCAAAGTAAAGGCAATCAAATGTTGGCTGGATTTACTGTATGATGAATCTTGTGATGAAAAGTTTAAACACATCTCTTTAAACAAGCAGCATGTATTATGCAAGTTTTGGCAAAGTGGGTTTGAATAAATTCCACCCATTGATCGCATCAATATTCTCATCACCCCTATTGTGTTTAATATCATTGGTGATGGAAGTGACTAAAAACTTGGTCTCTTTGACAAGTGTGTTCTCATGTCAAAAATATCTATGCTGCAGCCATTTTGCACATAGAAAAGAAGCACAAATAAAAGGATTAATCAAATGAATAGAGGACATTCAATCTGTTGAACATTAGATTTGGCAGCACCAATATACATATGGATCATGATTCTATATCTGTGGACAAAGATTAAGTATTTGGCAGTGGAGTGGCGATGAAGTTCCCTTTTTTGAGGGAAGTCTGGAAGCAGTGAAAAGAAAGCAGGTCCAAGTGTATTTAACAGTGCTAATTATGTGCTAACAATGTTCCCTGATTGTTGAGGCAATAAACCTACTCATAAATGTCAAAAAAGAGCATGGTATAGATCTGTCCACAAGTACCACTCCTCAGAGTGGCAGGCCTTTCTGTCCCTCAGAGCCTTCATGCCATGATAAAACATGATAGCCCTGCTATAGAATCCAGCATTAACCAGCATGAATTCCATCCTGGTCCAGGCTGGTTCATACTGGTTAGTGCTAGTGTAGTGCTGGTTCAGGCTGGTTCATACTGGTTAGTGCTGAGGTAGTGCTGGTCTAGCTGGTATACCAGCACACCAGCAACCAGCATGGGATGCTGGTACACCAGTAAACAGCATGGGGATACCAGCAAACCAGCATTCTATGCTGGTTCCAGCATGCAAAACATACCTTATGCTGGTGACCAGCAATGCTGGATGTTTTAGCAGGGAGGTGAGCATGGTGGTCATGAGATATACCAGGACAGGTTAGGTTTCGCTCATTTGAGGCGTTCAGTGTAATGTAGTCTAGTGTGAATCCATCATCCAAGTAAGAAATAGACTGCAAAAATGTTACTCCCGAACTAAAGTGGTACATTTGTAATAGGACTGCTTTTGCACGTTTTTTTTATTTACAATTTATACTTTTGCAACGCTAACAAGCATATCAGAAAAAAATGGCACAGAAAAATGCCATCATTATTCAACTGAATACCTTAATTATTCATCCTATGGGCCCACCACGCATGGGAGGAAACATAGGGGTCGGGTGCGCTGTCAAACGGGTGACAGCGAAGGTCAGGGACCTCGACGGACCAGACCCGGGCAGCAGAGGCTGGCT
>JAODTR010003510.1:0-12725 GCA_025399935.1 Amblyopsis rosae
TCTTTGGCATGCATGAGACTGGTATTCTCACAGGAGATAGCCACCAGTTCAAAGGTAGCCACCAGTTCAAAGGTAGCTCTCTTGGATTGAAGTGTAGAAAGTTGGTGAATATATAAAAGCCATTCTCAACCTATAACAAAGATGCTACACATTTAACATAACCCACAGGAAATGTCACGAGGCCATGCAGTAAAGGATCCAACTGAATGCACTCACCAGACGGTTAGTACCACACTGTGTGAAATCATATGTAAAGACAAACTGGTTTTCTAGATCTCCATTGCTATAGCAGCCATCTCCAAGCTGGAAGTCATTGTCACTTAACAGAACATCATCCAGGTGCTTATCAACCAGCAGAATCAACTTGGATCTATTACACAACACCTGGATTTTAGGAGCTTTCATGCTGGAAGGAGATTCAGCAAACATGTGAAAGGCAGGCATCCCAGTGTGCCATGAACTGACAATTGTGTCATATGGGTTGTCATTCCTTTTGGTTGGAAAATCTTGGAAAAAGGGATCAAAGCCCTGATCAAACTTTTCATTTAGTGTTGCCTGAGCAGGCATACATATACATACAAAAAGACACAGCACCAGCTCCAACATTGTAAATCTCAAACCAGCCAACTGATGCTGAGTTTCCTGCAGATTCCTCAATGCTCATCTTTATCACAATCAGTAGGCTATTATACACAGGTGATAGTAATAAGTTAATGAAAAATTGTAAGGGTACAGTTCAAGACTAAATATTTAACTGTTTAGATTTTAATTAAAACCAAGGTTCTAGAAGCAGTGTAGACTTGCTGAAAAGTGTAGCATGTATAGCCTATTGCAAGTGTGTTTTTATCATGAACTTCTATGCGTGCTCTTGTCTATTCAAAGTAGCCTATACGTGGGCGCGGCGTCATACACATGGTGCGTTCAGTGGACCGAACGTTTGCTACGTTTAGTAAACTTTTCTTATGTTTCATTGAAAACGATTGTAACGTTCTTTAACTACTTTCAGTTACGTTTAATGTGTTTAATGGATTTGGCAAGTGTTGCTCAATTAATTAAAGTGAAGCCATATGGCCTAGAACAGGCTATAAATGCTATTTAAGAGTAGGTAATTTGTCATCAATAAAATAGGCTACTAGTACATGTCCCATTATTCTTATTTAATTATGGGGAGGGGCTGCTATGCTAAATGGTGGCAATGGCATGGCGTGGCATCGGTCATCACCCTTATGATGGCAAGATAAGTGACTTAATTGCCCCTGGGAAAAAATTAGCCTGCAGTACGTTGTCCTTGATTTATAATCTAAACATTTAAAATGTCATAATGAGATTTAAAATCCGCTGCTTTCTGTTCCGTAGCCATCCAGTTTACGTTAATTGCACAATTGTAAAAATAAACTTGACATCGTCCTGAACGCAGCCACAGTCTACAGGTGATGGGGGAAAGGCGAACAGAGAGAAAACAAAGCGAATGTGTGGGCGGGTGTTCCGATTTGGCCACAATTGTGAAATAGGCCTAGTTTAGCCTATATGTGGTCGTATAGCTATCAGAGTATAGGCTACACCATCTATAAACATGGGTAAGTATGCCTAATATTTATGATTGATCTCGTAATATAGGTCTACAGCAGAGTAGGCTATGACGAGTTCATCGTTAACTTTTTTGTAAGGCGTGGTCACCGTTGACACATTCATTACGATAGCCTACTTCGGTTTTAAATCATGGCATTGTGTTGCCTATGCTATGCAGCGTAGTCGTGTTTACTTCGATGGAAACTAAATCTAATCTATTCATATTTGATTTGAACACAAAACAGGCTGCGTAACTGATAGACTGAAATATGCATTTGGACTGAAGGACTCAGTTGGCGCTGGGTTCTGCTATGCTCACTCAACCTGATTTTCTTCTTTAACGAGCAAACGTCATGTTATACTGTGGAAATATTCACCAAACATGCAGGCTATTTGGATATGTCATAGCCTACATTAGTGAATACATTTAGGAATAGAAGATTAAAAATGCATATTATCTAAGACATGTATGTCCTTGTCTACTCCAGCACCAGGAGTGTGTTGTGTGAGCCTTAAAGACAACAAAGCCCTAATGAAGATGGGTCTAGGGCTGGTGCTTGTAGGTCATGTCAACTTTCTTCTGGGAGCAATCGTGCATGGCACTGTGCTCAGGCACATCAGTGTAAATGCACAGACTAGAACCATGGTATACGCCATTTCAAATATCATTGCCATTGTGGCTGGTCTCATGGTGAGTACTTCATCCTCTCTCCAGATATAAGAATAATTGTACTTTATATTACATTATAAGTTATAGTGGAGAAAAATGCCCAGGCCTCGAACAATTTATGATTAGCACCTAATGTCTTAAATTATTTAATTGTGCACATTGTTTCAGTTCTATCCAAATTACTCGTATATTATTGTATCTCTGCTCCAGGGAATGATTGGTGGAATTACAACCATTGTCTTGTCAAAAAATATGAAAAGCAGGAGTTTGGTAAGTAGTTCTCTCCATAAATTCCCGGTCCTTTAATATTAACATGGGCTTTTTTGGAGTATGTGTAGATTTTTAAGCAAGGTGCTGATTGCGTTTACATGATGAAAGAAAACCTTTATCACAGTACCGTATCTCCTACCAAAGACAGGTAAACATTGTTCCTGCGTGGCCTGTAAACAGAGAATACACATATTTAACGGTAGTTAAAATATGCCTAACGGTTTAAGCTTCGGGGTAGAAGTTGGATTCTTGAGTTCCAATGTATAAATTCCATAAAGTTTCAAGTACAAGGTACAAGTGCACTTACAGCAGAAACTCAGACATGAGAACAAGTCAGAGCAACATTAACTAAAATCACCTGACATTTGTGTGAATAAAAAATGTTCAGTGTACAGGACAAGACAATGTACCTATTATCCATGCTATTATTACTGCCCAGTGTCTGCATGGAGCCACATAGAATACACATACTCCATATTTTCTGCCACTCCTCATTGCAGAAGTGGACCTTGCTTGTCATTAGCCTCCTGGCAGGTCTCCTGGCAACTGCCTCCACCGTGAGCCTGATGGTGTCTATGGTGACAGCCATTATTGATAAAGGAAGGGGCCTGCTAACACATTGCGATCTTCCTGATTCCATTGGTGAATTCAGCATCACATACGAATGCCCTTTTGACCCGACTCGGGTCTATGTAAGTGCAAAGGAAAAAACAAAATTAGGTCTAAATATATGACGCCATTAATTATAGTCAAAACTGCTTCCCCCCTCCCCAATTCTCTACCAGGGAACTACAGTCATTCTCTGGGTGCCTCTCATTGTGATGTCTGTGGTGGAGTTGGTGTTCTCCTTCCGCTGCTTTGCAGTCTGCACCTCTTTCCTCCACCTCTGCAGGAGGAGGAGGAGACCCGTCAATAATAGAGTGAGTTATACCTTTATCACAGATTTACAAAACTGGTGTAATGATTGTGTCCCTGAACATTTCCAGACTACATTATATTCAACCATGGTTATGGTTTCAGGTGCGCATTCAAACCCCTTCATCCCATCCGCCTTGCTCTGAGCCAGAACAAGTCACCGAGGCAGAACTAGAAGCTGCAGAGCAGCATGAACTGATGGAAAGTAGTGCTTCGGTACAACAAAGTGACTGGTTATGAACCAGTTGTACCCTGACCTGGAGACGACGCAGCACTGTTCCCATGTTGAAAACACTGAATGCTGTGTTGAAGTCTTGGTAGATTATGGATTATCTGACGAGTAGATGAAAAGGCTTTTCTGCATGCTGCATTATTTAATGCCCTTTAACAGTTAATTGAGAGTTCCACTCTCATTAAAGTCTTGTTGCATTTTCTGTATTTGGGATGTTTCAGCCTTTTGTCCATTAGCAACTCTGTGCTGACTGGTTGGTCTGGTTCATAACCCTATTTAAACTGAACACAGGACTTCCAGGGAGTGATGCGGTCAATTTCAATTTGCTTAGTATTGTCACTTAAGTATGGTGAAACGCTAGTGCACAGATTTACAAATTTTAAACAGTAACCATAGCCTACATATGTTAGATATAGAAGAAATGTGAACAGAGTCCTTAGTTTTCCAACAAATTCTTCTTCAAGCAAAATTTAACGTCTGACTTTGTCAAGCATGTCAATCAAAATACCTCGCTTGTCATGTAGATGGGTACTGACATTTAACCAGCGCTGTGTCCTGCATGTAAAGGCTGGCTCTGCAAGACTTATTGGGGCAATGCATACTTAAACAAAATTAGAACAGATCACATGGACAGCTTTAAATGTTTATTGGCATACGGGGAAAAAAAAAAAGTACTCAAGACATGGGTGCATCTTTAAATCCTCAAAGGTGTTTCCCATGTTTTAAAGAGATACAGTAGAGAGCATGGTGCCATAACTGTATGTCACTGAGCATTCTATACAATGTTTAAAATGTGAAATGGAATCCAAACCTACATGGTTCCCGTTATTCATGTAAATGACCGCAAAAAAGATTCCCCACTGTGGTGAGAACAGTGCTCTGGACCTACACAATACTTAACCTTCTCTGTAGCTATTGCAGTGATGAGCAGTTACACAATTTCTCACACACAACTATAGATGGTAGAGACAAAGTAGTAGCCACAATATCCATGATTTAAATACATTAAATCCAAGGTTCCCCAAGAGTTTGTGGAAGAAAAACAGACTACAAAGCACATAACACTAGGCACACAGTCATCTTTTAGAAGTCCTGGGAAACAATGTACAGCTCCCATTAGAAAGGGACTATGGTCCATCTTGAGTGTACAGTCCTTCACTGATCTCCAATTTGGTATTCCCAAAATATGTTACGGTCTGATAATATATTCAATAAAAATAAAAGAGGTTTAAAAAAAAAATTTGTCAGACCCATTCTGTCAAAATGTGATTCATTAGTGGGTGTCAAGGTGTACTGGCCTCCTCCTTCGGCCTAAAGGAGCCAGAGTAAGGAAAGGATTAACGCTCCAACCAGCCCCTCCACTGACAACATGAACAAGTGTGAAGAGTGTTTGCTCACTTTGATGTGTCCATTTTCTCCTCCTCAGGCAACTTATCATCTTCTTTAACTTCTAGAATAAAAAAAAATACAAAACACACCAAGCTATACCTTAAGCATATCTGACTTTGATTTAAAGGTACACACACACCTCGATCTCTGCCCCAGCTCACTGTTTCTGGTTTAAAGGAGACGAATGGACACGTGGCTGTAAAGGGTTGAGAGGAGTGGCAGCCACTCAGCACTCGGGAGTGAGGGGGCAGGTGCTTGTGGGGTGTAAACCATGTGAGCCATTCTGGCCACAGATCTCAGAGCGGACCTTCAACAGTGTGAGGTGTAAAAAAGTTTAATAATATGGTGTAATAGATACCTTTGTCCTCCTCACCTTTCTTCTCTTTCTCATCTACCTCCTTCTCCCCTTCAGTCTTTGTTCTCTTGACCTTCTTGTAGTTGGTTGCATTTCTGCGGCCTCCCTCGCCCTCGTCTTCAGAGTCGGAGAACTCCTCCTCACACGCTATCCGTTTGTCATGGGCACGGACTGAACAAGAGGAACACGGACAAGGCTGGATTAATTTTGGTTCACCATTAACTGTCGGCTGCAAGCCTGTGGCACGTTTGTGTGTGCGTGCCACTTACTGGAGATGCGTTTGTTGGGATCTTCTTCATCCTCATCTCCACTGTCCTCCTGTACGGCATCCTCTGGGATGGCCTGCATCTGGACCCCAGGGGCGTGCGGCAGCATACGCAAGTTCTCAAACAGACGCTGCCTAGAAGACACACTGGTTGACTGGATGGACAGACAGACTAGGCAACAATAAGATCGGAGACAAGACTGATCTACGGTTACATAAGCTTACCAGCTGACGTGCTAGCACAAACTTTTTCTTGCTTACACAGACTGAAGTTCTTTAGCACAATTTTATAATTACTCAACTTTAATATCTTAAATACATCTGCATTCAACTAATCAAAAAGAAGATATCACTTGAAAGACATAAGATACTGTAATTCAATTCATGTGTCGAGGCCAAAGAAAAAGAACTGAAATGTCAGATTTTCTTTCCTCAACCAACTTCTAAACACAGTAATAAAGCACATTTACATTGATTTCACAACTGAAAACAGACTGTTTAATGACGAGCATGTCAAGGAAGAAAAATGGCCAATTCATGCTCAATGATAAGTGAGGGAAAGGACACTTACTTGATCTTCTCCAAGTAGTCGTTGGTGTTCTGGTTGGTCATGTTGGATGGGCTGATGTGCAGCTTGAAATCCGGTCCAAAGTACTCAAAGTAGTCATTGTATGGAAGCTCTGTGTAGAGTGGGGCAGGTGTACACCTTTTTAAAACTGGACTGCTCAATACACCTATACATGTTTTCTTTGTTGTGAAGCTGTTGCTAGCATTTTTACTTCTACTCACCATTGGGGATTGAGGCGTCCAGTGCTACAGCTGTTTCGTATGTCCAGCATCGAGCTACATTGCGGATGGTGTAGCCTCCTCCGCCAAGCATCAGCAGGGGCAGGTTGAAGCTCTTCATGTACTCCACACACTTAGCATGACCTGAGCGTTGTTTAAACATGATTTCTACATGAGCCTAAAATCATCCAAAAAAGTAATGTCCAAACAGAGTACAGACAGCGGGGAGAGGGTGAAACACGAGTTGTCACATATCTACACTCACCTTTGATGGTGAGATTGAAGCAGCCAAGTCTGTCTCCTGACAGGGAATCCGCTCCACACTGGAGAACCACAGCACTTGGCTGGTACATCTCCATGACCTTGGCCATGATCTACACACAGAGACAATTGTCTAGATGGGGATGCACTGGTGGCAAGTAAGCCAGCAGAGCACAGAGGTGAACAAGACTGTATTCACTCACAGGTTTGAAGATGGCTTCATAAGACTCGTCGTCAATACCGTCCCTCAGTGGGTAGCTTACAGCATAGTATTTACCCTTTCCTGCACCAATATCCTACACAACGACAACACAAGCTCAGAAATACATTGTTGTACCATGACATGCCACAGAATGAAAATGATTTGAAGAGACTACATTGAATTGTTTTACAATAAAAGCATATTGATTTCAGGACTCCATGGATTATGCAAATTATACATCTTGGACATAGAAAATAAATTCAACAGATCTTACTCTTAGGTCTCCAGTGCCAGGGAAGTACTCTCCATACTTGTGGAAGGAAACAGTCATGACACGATCTGTGGTGTAGAATGCCTCTTCCACACCGTCCCCATGATGGATGTCAATGTCTATGTACAGAACTCTCTGGTGGTATCTGGAGCATGACGACAGAAGGCATATTATTGCAGCTATACTTTATAAAAAAGGTATAGGTCTTTATAGACTGTTCAAGTCTTGATTTGTATGCTCTGAAAACTGCCCATAACAGGTTTCTGTCTGTCATGTGGCTAATTCTGCATGCTGTTGCACTGTGTCCTTCCAATCAAACCAAGCAACCATTAGAGAGGCCCGTTGGACTCACTTCAATAACTCCAGAATGGCAAGTACGATGTCATTGACGTAGCAAAAACCTGAGGCCTCAGACTTCTTAGCGTGATGCAAGCCCCCAGCCCAGTTGATTGCTATGTCTGTCTGTTGCTTGTTCAGCTTCACGGCACCCGCTGAAATAAACAGCTTTCATTTGTACATCACCATCCATAACATTTCAAAGCGGGACAAAACACTAAGCAGCTCATGACACTTACCAACAGAGCCACCTGCGGAGAGCTGGCAGAACTCATACAGGCCATCAAACACTGGACAATCTTCTCCCACATTAACTAGAACAATGGTAGAAGAGATGGTTAAATGATAAATGTTGCTCTCCACCATATAACAATGCCAGACACTGTACCACAGTACAAGTAAACTCACATCTCTGCATCTGCTTGCTGTATTCGGACATGTTGTCTGGCCGGATAGAGCGCAGGAATTTTATATAGTCATCACTGTGATACTTTGTCATCTCTTCTCCGTTGGCTTTGTGGGGACGCTGAAATTGTGTAAGAATGCACATGTATTTTTCAGAAAATGTATGTCTTCTGTGACTTTATTAGGCCTCAAACAATCTGCCAAAGTAGCCTTCAAAACTACTCTACATACATATATTTCCATCTTTCTGTAAAGGCCATAGTTCAGCAACAGGTTGTGTGTCATACGGATTCTGTGTGGCTTCATAGGGTGGCCCTGACCATAGTAGTAGTTTCCCACATCACCTGAAATCAGAACAAAATTATTTTTATCCAATAAAAAACAGAATGAATGAATGAATATATATTGAATATTTGTATATGTTCAATAAGCTTCAGCAGTAAATGTAGGTTCAAATAATTCCTAGCTTCTCCACCATCGTCACGACGAGCAGGGCCCTCAAAATGCACTTTATAAATTACGGGTAACAAGAAAATGCCAGAAGCCATTTAATAAAATTGATTAAATTGCGCAAACCATGCAACATGTATACGGTACCGATTGGCAGGCAACTACCGCCGTTTAACCAGCACAATGGAATTCATCATTACGGTAATTGTGTTACGGTAACAACGAACTCCTTCCTCCCCCTTTGTTAGCGTGTCTACCAATAGCTTTCATGTGAGCTAGCTTTAGCATAATAATAATCTTTTCAAAACAAAAAAGCATAGATTAGGTGAAAACAATATCTGAATATCACACGTTAACATTTTGTATCTGATAGCTCTAGAGTTGGAAGGATGCGCGAGGTGAGAATACAAGCAAGCTAGCTGCCTTGCTGAGCTCCATACTTTGTTAGCTAGGTTAGCAAGACGAAAAAAATTGCTGAAAAGCAAACCAGATCAAGGAACGCGGGTCGGTGGTCAACGTGTTTTGTGCACGATTTATAGGAACACATCGAACACTCACCATCATAGTAGTAGCAAACTTTTTTCTTTGTTCCTTGGGACGTCAGCGCCATTTTAACCTATCTGGCTGTATGGCTCGCTTGCTTGCTAACGGAGAACACTAGTGGTTTGTAGCACGTCGCGCACATCAAATGCGACGTACTTACTGATGGGCCGTTCGCGAACGAGTCGCTCCTTTAAGTGAACGACGAGAGGCGGTTCCCGCCTGAGAGCTGTTTTTATTTTTTGGTGCTGTTTATTAGTAAGCCATAACAGCAGCATACCAACTGCAAATCTGCTTAAAAATATATATTGCGTCAGCGAACGGCAGTGAAAGGAACCAGTTTATATGTCGGATCATATCTTCAGAACTAAATGCTAGAAACTTTTTTTTTACCTCATAATTCAGATACTCCGCTGAAGAGATATGGCTTGTGTTTTTTGTCATAACAGCGGCTGCACAAGACAACAGTAAAGCTGACTAAAATAAAAACTAACCTGACATGCCAGAGGAATTGTTGTCACAAGTTCATCTGGGGAGGGTAGGCTACATTGAAACTGTCAATGGCAGGTATGGTACCAAAAAATACATGGCAGTTGATTGGATTAACCATCTGGTCGTTTTCGCTGTCGGCACACTTAAATCACGCCCATATAGCTATTAACACCATGATTGGAAAGTTCTGTTGCTATTAGGACACATTCAAAATGATTCGGAGGCTTTCCAGACTGATTCTCAAGCTAAATAAATACACCCTGAAAAATAAAGGTGAAACTATGTAACATTTTTGGTAGACTACAGGCTACAAAAATATACATAAATAATACAAATATATAAATACTCCATATAACTCATGTCTTATAAATAAGAATGCAAATGTTTATAAACATGACATGCTGTATTCCAATTCATTGTGCGTTTTTATTTGAACTCAGAAGAGTTTAAAAGTTAGTCAATGCATGCAGGAATCAAAATATGTCAAACAAAACTATACACCATCATTTACATAATAAAAAACACAAAACCACAAAAACATATTTTGCATTTAAAATTCATAAAGAGTGAACTAAGTTTTTCAAAAATATTTTGTGATACCCTAATTGTAGCTGAGAGGGTGTTGATATCAGTGACTTAAAACACTTTATGATAGCTATTACAGAAATGCTTTTTGTAGCCATTATATGAAAAACGGCCAAAAGTTCATCAAAAGTTCAGAAGTTTTTTGGAATATATGTAATTTCCCCATGCCAATTTCTGAAAGAGTATGTAAGCATAAAGCTATGTGCAATGTATGCAACAATAAGAAGCTTTTTTATTCACATTATGCTGTGAGAGTTATAACTTTATGGGATCTTGGAAAATGGGAACACTGAACAAGTAATGTAGCAATTTTAGATAGGGCAGAGCTACTGTAGCATTTTTCGACAAGGCAGCATAAGTAGTCAGAACACCGGCTCTTATTGCTGAAACAAGTTTAATCAACTGGCTCACTAAAAAGAGCCGGAATGCCCATCACTAGCCTTACTAGCTTACACTAAAGGGGAGTTACTACACTATCCCGCCAAAGATACATTTTAGCATTTTATAAAGCAAGTAACATAGAATCAATGTAATTGTCCACCAAGAAATGTGACTCATTTGCATGTAACATTGCATAGAATATATTTATGTATGCTATATGTTATGTTAATATTAATTTGTGTAGGTTTTGGATGTGTCTTTCATTTAGATTTAATTATTTATTTATGTATTGAACATATAAATATAGATGTGAAAAAATTATTAGAGGTAATCTGAATGAAATATTTATTTTAACATTAAACACATATCGTACATCATATACTAAGTAGCCTAAATAGTAATTATTTACATTTAAAACTAACATGAAATGGCATGGTTTTTTTCAGCATTTTTCAGAAACACATTGAAATCAAAAGCATAAAAACAACCCATATCTAATGCTGATACATATTGATTTTGGTTACATTATATCAGCCAGCATAATGATCAACTATTCTCATCATTGCATTTTATTGGGAAAACATTTACAATGCAATTACTTTTCACTGAAAAATATAACATGTCCACCTTTCTTGTTTCTTTCACTATTAACACGGTTGATCCTGGTATTGTTTCTCAGTGGCAGTAAAGAAGTCTTCCAGAACACTCCTCAGGTACTCAAAGGTAGGCCTGTCTTCTGAGTTCTCCCTCCAGCACAGATGCATAATATTATAGAGCCCTTCAGGACAGTTTTCAGGCCGTGGCATTCTGTAGCCCTTTTCCAAATTCTGGATTACCTCTGGGTTAGACATGCCTGTGAAGAAGAAGTAGAACATCATACATACATACATACAAGATAAGGAAATGTAAATGTATGTATTTATTTATTTATTTATTTATTTATTTACTTATAGCAAGGTGCCAAACAGACACACCACACGTGTGTAGTGTGTCCAGTTCTGTTAGTTACATACTAGCCATTTTCAATAGTCCTTCTAGTAAATGTACTATGATATGAAAACTGAGTTTGTTCATATTGTGGAATTTGAAGTTTACTTACCAGGGTATGGTATGCGGCCATATGTGACTATCTCTGTTAGGAGAATCCCAAATGACCACACATCAGACTTGATGGAGAAGGTTCCGAAGTTAATGGACTCCGGGGCTGTCCATTTAATGGGGAATTTTGCACCTATAAGGTAATGACAAAGCCAAATGAACACTTGGTGGCGCTATTACTTGTTCCTTTTGTTTGTAAGATAGAAAACTGCACTTTATGTAGTCTACCTAAAGTATTGAGTGGAAAAATAAAATGTGATATGTTTTAGGGTTGCAAGAAGATACACCAGACACAGCGTATACGTCAACCAATAATGTTTAAGAATGCATTTTAGACCAGGGATTAGACACTCCCCACTTACCCTCTCTGGCTGTGTATTCATTGTCCTCAATAAGTCTTGCCAGCCCGAAGTCAGCAATTTTACAAATTAATTCAAGAGACACTAATATATTGGCAGCCCGCAGGTCTCGATGAATATAATTTTTCTGTTCAATGAATGCCATCCCATCAGCCACCTGTAGGGGACAGTATTTATTAAAAACGTAGACAACCATGTCTATCTATCTATACAGTAGGTGTGCGTGTGTGCGTGTGTGTGTGTGGGTGTGTGTGTGCGTGTAAGAGAGAGAGAGAGAGAGAGTGATCACCTGCGACATCATGGCTAAGCATTTTGACATCTGACAGTGACAGTGACATCATTCACATAATTTAATTATGGGAGATAAGATTTTGAGTTACTGACTTTTTCCAAGTAATCCATTGCATGGCACTAACTGTTATCTGTCTGTGCAGCTGTTTCCAACATCATTATTTTAGTGTATATTTTTCAGTGTAGCATGGATAGATTGATGGATAGAAATTCCTAGGACATTCCCTCTTAACCAGGTCAGTTCTGTGGTCCTTGTCTCCGTACTCCACCCAGGTTACACAGCCTAAAAGCTATATTTCCTGCTACTATTGCCTGATCTGTTCCAGTCCATTAACCATGCCAATTTCCATACAGGCTGGTGTTATCAATGATTGTATCTCATAGGTGATGGCACCATATATTTGTTAATATATAATCAATTATAAAAAAATGACATTGTCTGTGGAGATAAGAATGCAGTTTTTCCTAAAATGACACAATGTACTGTACTTAGGCTTTCGCACACTGAAGTGACTATTTATTTATTTATTTATTATTGTATACTGACTACATGGTGAATCTCAAATAGCTGTAATGCATACCTGTGGCCCCTGGCAAGAAACA
>JAODTR010003511.1:1662-12725 GCA_025399935.1 Amblyopsis rosae
ATTTTTTTTTCCCCCCCCCCCCCCCCCCCCCCCCAATAACAACATGAAAGACCAGCGGTAGAATAGCTTATGTCCAAAATGTTGCCAGAATGTGTAGTAAACTATGATTTTTTTTAAGTTTTAAGTCAGCTATGTAAGCCTAGATCGTACCAAAACACAGATGTTTCTAATATGCAGAATGTTTTGAACATGAGCATATGAGCTATTGAAGTCCAGGTAAATTAAAATAAATGAATTGACCATTGATATAAATGTCACATGCTATATTTTCTTCCCAAGAAAAGAGAACAGAAGAATAAGTTAAATCAGGCCAGTGACGTGCGGTGATGTCTCTTTCCGGGCATGCAGTGTCTTCACATTTTAATTTTTTATACTTTAGTACAGGCTGAGGCACTCGGTTTAGTACATACTATGGCTACAAACATAGCAGGAAAAACAACAGTAGGCTACGCTCTTGCTTAGTAATAACTACTACTGATGTGCTTGGGCTAGTAGGCCTAGTACGGTACTCTCCACTACGAACGAGAGCGAGTGAGAGAGACCGTGAGTGAGAAATGAAGAGCCTAGCATTATTATAATTACCCAACATGGACAGGGCATCTTCCAGGAAGATGAAATGTAATTTAGGCCCAAGCATTAAGCGGGAGGGGGGGGGGGGTATGTCTGGGGGTTTCTCCCCCAGGACATTTTACATTTGGCCTACCATTCCTTTTGGAAACACATAGACTACTGTTCTGCCCCTATTACACTGTTGTAGCTAATTAGAGATCATGTGTTAGTCAATCTTTTGTCAGAATTTTCTTTTCTTCAAATGATAAGGTGGAGACCTTACTCGTGATATCTTGCTATGCTTTCCAATATTTAATTAGCCTAGCTGACTAGTTGAACCATAGGCTGTCTAGAGTTTAGTCAGAACCCGTTTTGATTGACGTGGAGCGGCATAACCACGGCCCCGTGAAGCTCAGCCTTCGACAGGGATACCGGGGTAAAATAGTGATGGCCTTCCCTGCCAAATCATTTAATGTTTGTAAGGATAGTAACGCGGACTACGCATGCCCCAATCGTCAATGGTTTGTGAAAGCTGCAGGCTCGGCCAGGGTAGGCAATGATTATTTTTGCCGAAAAAGCCGAGCAGAACCTCCAAACTAAGACGATTAAGACAATAGAAGCAATGTTTATGACCCACGTCACCATGTTGAAAAATAATAATAATGCCAGACTTCTGCAGACTATGAACGTATTAAAACAATTAAGTCGATCTACATTTTTAAATACAATTTTTTGAGTAATATAAAGTATATTATATCTGACAAATAAACCATCAGAAAAATACATATTTGTCATCAATTTACATTTCGATTTCATTCAAAATCCCATTATCCTAGGTGATCTGGGCACGTCACTGGGGCAGGGCTATGTTGAAGAATTATTATGATAGCCTATGCCTAGCAGAGACATTGAGAAATACATAGTTGGATAACCCTTATAGTTTTCATATAATTTGAAATGTGCCAGGGTTTCAGGATTTAATGTTTTCCTTTAAACAATAATACATTTCCACCATACGTTAAATTTGCAGAAAAGGAACAAATTGTTCCATAAGAATAACGAAGTGTTTGCTGTTTGATACTCAACATTTTCTGGGGGAGGGCCCTCAGACCCAGACCCTCCGATTTTTATGTTCCCACAATCCCCCCCAAATGTTCAAACGAAATCTACGTCCATGCTAGACGGTGACAAGTCCCAAATTTACCCTGTAGGCCTACATGGCGCCCCAACTGGTCAAAAGGCTGGTTGGTCAAAATTAAACCATCTACAGCGCATGCGCTGACAACAAGGAAGTTGGTGACGCCGTAGAAACAACATGATAGGAGTGTTGAGTTAGTGGAGTGTACCATCCCGGCCCGTTGCATATTATGTTTGAGTAATATGTCTGAAGAGGGAAGAGAATAAGAGTCGTGTTGGAAAATATTTATCTGATAAATCAAACCGAAACGGTCAGTTGCATTTTGTATTTCCAAGATCGTGTCGCAGGCAGCTACAGTGCGGTATTTCAGGTTTACGGTACCGTACCATGACGGCCTGCTCGGTCTTAAAACTACACCACTAATGGATACATCCTACAACATGCATTCACACGCTATCTATTTTTACACAGACCATAGTATTTATCCAGTATTCATAACATCTAGTGTTTTAGGCTTAAAGTAGAGACATAGGACTAAATGAAAGAATGCAGGATGAGAAATGTGGATATGAACAGAATCAGGTAGCCTACACGGAGTATCCTGTTTGATGGGGGTACGGTAACCAAATGCATTAGACGAGTAGGGCTATCTGCATAATTAGGCATATTCTTATTCTTTTGCAGAGGAAGCTGATTTTGCTACGTTTTTTTCCCCTACGAATCTCTCAATGTAGCCTATGATGCCCACACGTGGTACTGCTTTGGGTGGTGGCATACCCAGCAGCAAAGTCAAGTATTCAAGGTTGGCTGCTGACGACGATGGCTACATTGACTTGCAGGTGAGAGGCCTGCATACCATAGTCTGGAACAAGAGGCGTGGCAGAGTTCAAATGTGTAGCCCAACACGCCTGATGATCCAATACTGTTTCATGTGCTTTGAACAGTTCAAGAAGAGCCCCCCTAAGGTCCCATACAAAGCCATCGCCCTTGCAACGTTCCTGTTCTTGATTGGGTCCCTGTTGATCGTCATTGGTGCTCTGCTGCTTGCAGGATCCATTCGGGTTGAGGTGAGTTTGGGCCACAACAATCTCAAAGCATTTATAATTATTTGTTTAATATACTGAGTGAGAGGAAAAGTACCTCAAAAGTACCCTGCCGTCAGTAATTACACATAAAACCTATACACAAACTTTCCAAATGTGATCCACAATATGCAATCACATTCTAAGTGAATCACTGCAATCAGTCACTGTACAAGACTGCCATCTGGTGGTGGGCAAAACAAACTACTGAATCGGTGTCGGATGGTATGCTGACTTGACAAAATGTAAATGATAATAGCCTGCTGAATGCAGTATCGTAAGCAATCATCACCATCATTTATTTAAATGGATTGCTTTGCCAAAGATGACTAGACTAGTGTAAAGCGCTTTGGATAGAAGCGCTATATAAATGTGCCCATTTACTAGACGACTGTTTATTTGAATGAGTAAAATGGCCTAAAAATTAGACTGTTTTTGTCCCCCTGCCAGAATCCGGACAGTACCATTCCTGTTCTCATCATCGGGATACTTGTGTTCCTTCCTGGATTCTACCATTTGAGAATCGCCTACTATGCCTCCAAGGGTTACCGAGGTTACTCCTATGATGACATCCCAGATTTTGGAGACTGACCAAATCAACGTATGGTTAATTGTGACTCTGTATACGTGTGCTGCTGGATGACGGAGTCATTTAGACAGTTATGTTGCCAGGCGTTTACTAGATGGACTGAGGAAACATCCAAGTGGCTTCTCTTTTATTAGATTGATACACACAACATGTTATACCTGCTTTTAACACAAAGGCACAGGTGCATGACAAAGCATTGCTGCTGTTTGTTGTTTTTTTTTCCTGCCGCTGCACTGCAGTGCATCTGGCCTCCCAAGCTATGAAGAGTTTTAGAGGTCTGCAATGTTATGTGTATTGTTTATGTGCTAATGTTCAGGAGTGTAGGCTATCACTAAGTGCTATTTGCACAGTAGAATAGCAGCTGCCTTGTGCATTTAAGAATGTTTATCAGAAACGGTGTCCTGTATGCTCTTATGCAAAAAAGTGATTATCCTTGAAATGCTAGGAAAGTGTTAATTGGTTTATAGTGTATGTGTATTTCTACATATAAAGTTGTTGATGTTGTTTTTGACCTGTGTTTAAAGACTTGCAGTACTTCAAACTATATTTAATGTTGTAAAAATTAAATAATTAAAATATATTTTTTAAAACATTCTAAGTCTTATTGTTTCCATTCTCCATTGGTGAGACTGAAATTGGTAAATTGGTAAAGGTCTCCCTCTTGTGGTTGGTTGGTAGATAACCTGAAATGGTTCCGGTTGGGAGTAACCAGTAAAGTGTAACCATTTTTCACGTACTCATTCTCTACTGATGGCTGGCAAGCCATCAGTAGAGAATGAGTACGTGGAAAAAAAGGTGATTGGTCACAGCTCTCTGGAGTGTGGGACGGGCTGTGTGTGTGTGTGTGTGTGTGTGTGTGTGTGTGTGGGGTGGGGGGGGGGTGAACGCAACAAAAAGTCAACAAGTGCGTCGATGCTTCACTGCTATTTCTTCATAGACACGCACCTGTTGACGGCGGAGAAGGTTCTTAAAGTAGTCTATAGCGAGAAGAGCAATAGGGCCACATTTTTGTTGGGTCTCAAGTAATTATTTGGTAATCATGTACATACTTGGGCTACTTCATGTAAAATAGAAGTTTTAAAGCATCTGGAAGATACGATGACTATTCAACGGAAACTCCTAGTGGACTCTTAGCCGAGTCACTGGTAGGCGCACGGATGAATAAAATACACTTGCAGGTAAAAAACAAAACAAAACAAACATTACTTTATATATGTTTTAAGACTTGGCTATATTAATAGTCCTATAGGCTTATTACTGGTAGACTACAACGTTTACATTTTTAAGCTAATGCGCAGGATCTTAGATCACAGTCATTTACATTTAGGGATATTTTATTTATGGAAATGTAGGCTACTTTAATCTAATGGATGCGATATCAGCTAAATGCCTATGTATTCCTTATCGTACAAACAGCAGTAGGACTTGCATTTATTATTTAAGCTCTAGGCTATGGTTTTCTTCTGGGCCTATATTATTGTTTAGAGTGTGGTATAATGTAGCCTATATGGTTGAGCAATGACTGCATAGTGGGTCATTTCTAGGCCATTTCGTTTTCATCAGCGGGAAATTGCGTTGTGGGAAAATACTAAACAATGTTGAAAATGACGAAAGATAATTTATAAAGTGCACATTACACATACTTTCTCCAGTTTAAAATATCTCGTTTGGTGAACTGTCTATTTTTTCATAACCAATTCAACTAGATGCAGTTGGTTTACTTTGCATTTAACACACCCATGTCTTTATTGTGTCCTGTCTTTCAAATTAAGATGCCTTTTGTGTACAGTGCAATTGTTGGAATAAAAGAGATTACTGTCATTCACAATGTAGAATTGTGGATGCTGCTGGTTATTATATATTTGTTTCTTTCATGAACATTTTGATTAAATTTTGCTTCCAAGTTCCAGGATTAGCCTATACATTATAGCACCTCAGCAAAGGTAGCCTATCTGTTTTCCTTCCTCTCCACCACCTTATTCAGCTGCAGTCTACTCAGGTATCAATCAGGGTGTGGCTTGTAAATACAAAAATATTCCTTTTAGCATCCATTTTAGGTTAACATAGCGGCCTATGGGCCAACTGTTCCGTGAAGGACCAGAAAGAACGTGAAAATAGCCTACAGTATAACTGAACTGTTCTGTCCATATTAGTAACCTTGCCAGCCTTATGCTTTAAAGGTACACCCCTCAATTCCATTAGGGGCCCTCAGATCCAGAAATTGAAACAAAACTGACTACAAACGCAAGGACACGGTAGAGAACAGCGTGAGAGGTAACCTCGACTAGAGAGGAATGTGAGCCACTCAGGTTAGATAGGTGCTTGCCCTTGAGTTTTAACAGGTTGTGAGTAACCACGAGGTTATTTCCAGAAACAAACCGAGTATTGTGCCTTTACGCATGCATAATAATTATTTGCAAATGTTACCCGATACAAATGTGCTGTCTGGTTTGCATTGTTTTACTTTTGGCGCCTTTGACTAAATGTTCACAGATGTGAACTCTTTCTAGACGACATTGCCCACATTAAAACAAATATTGAAATGTTTGTATTTAGCTGTATTTGGTAATCTGACATGCCAGAGGAATTGTTGTCACAAGTCCACCAGGGAAGCTGTACATTGAAGCTATTTGTGAACGGCAGGTACTTTAAAAAAAAAAATACTTGGCAGGTGATTGGATGAACCATCTAGTCGTTTTCACCGTCGACACACCTAAACCACGCCCGTATAGCTATAAATATGGCGCTGATTGGAAAGTTCAGTTGCTACTCGGGACACATTCAAAATGATTCATAGGCTTTCCAGACTGATTCTCAAGGCGAAATTAAACTGAAGCTTGCAAGATCAGGATGGTGTATTTGTAGCTCTTAACTGTGTATTTCACAAGTGGAATACAGGTTTCTAATGATTTCTAGGTCACACTCAACCTCCAATGCAGGAACAAGCAGCTTGCTTGTTCAAACTGCCTAGATTGTCATTGTTTATAAAAAAGTTAACTTCACACAAAGCAGTGAGAAATGTTGTTGTTCTGTCTTACATAAATACTAAATGGCATTGACTGAAAATTGCTGCTTACAAACTCTGCTGTGCAAATTCTCCTTTTTATTTTGGAAACGTCGAGACAGACATTTTATTTCACAAGCTGCCGGCTCATTTGTTATAATGTTCCGTGTTTCAACATTTGGAGATTGAAGATTGTTGTTATGTTAAATGTTTTTGTGTATTATGCTGCCGTTCTCTTTCAATGTGAGGCAACTATAGCATGCTGATGCTGCCTAGAGACATTTTGTTGCCATGGTTAGTGTGCTTCACCTGTAATGGCCATGTTCTTTTAGGTGTTCTTTCAATCACGCACATACCGTAATGTAAAGATGAAAAATGTCCCTGCGCCATAGCTTGCAGATTTCATTTTACTCAATTCCCTTCTTGCTCTGAGCGCCTGGCTCTCTCTCTTTTTTGTTCTTGTGCTCGGGCACGACATCTTTCATCAGAACTCGTACGCTTGCCTGCTATCTGGCGCTCTCAAAGGAAGGTTACCTTTTTTTGTAGTAATGAAAATGGAGAAGCCCTTTAGACTGCGAAGAAGGCATACAGATTTAGACACACGCTCCCAGATGTATTCTTCAATCGAGGGAAGGCGTGGCGTTATCTGAGTAACCGGGTCTCCATCCCGACTATCTCCGTTACTCCGTGCTGACAAGAGGTTGCGGGTGAGCATCGCTGTAGGGGAAGAGGCCATGTCTCTGGAGGATTGGTCTCTGTTCATAATGCGCCAAACACATGGAAGTGTGACTGGCTCTGAGTCATAGCAACAGGCGGTTGTGTGTGTGTATATGGCTCCTTGTCATCCATGTCTAAGATAAGGGGCAGGCAGGCAAATAAAGTTAAATAATTACCAAAGCTTGTTTTTTCCTGCTTCACCTTAGGTAAATACAGATGACCAATTCAAATGAAATAAGATTGTTGTGGATTTACGGCTAACATTGTTCCTTTTAATAACGATAACAAATCAACCGACACACCGCTCTTCCTGGATCACAGCCCTGAGCCTCCACTGTAATTTCTGCTAATCTGTGTATGCTGTGCTGTTTACACGGAGTGAATGTGAAACAAACTCGCCTCACTACTGACAGCCTGTGTCTGTAACTGGCAGACTTTGCCCCGCAGTGAAATTAAAAGCCCATAAAACTTGAGGACCAGGGTGAACGCTGATATGATCTGGATTGTGGTTGTGCCGACAGGCCTTCCTGACTGTTTGGTAATTTCCTATAGTGTTCGTGGTACAATTATTAATTCCAGAAGAGATAATTGTAAGTGAACAAGGGGGAAAAAAACTGTAACCATGCACCCTACGCTTTCATCACTAGGAAATAGAACCAATAGTAGTGGGTTAACATTTAATTTAGGCTAATAGTAATCGATAGATGTGGATGCTATATTTCCTTCAATAAATACTACGTGCATACACATACAACAATATAGCGGAGAATGGGGTAAGTCGAGCCCATGGGATAGATGAGCCACCCACTATATCTAGGTAACCATAAACAAGTATTATTATGTGACCACATATAATAAGAAAGTAGTTCACATTGGTCAACCTGTCTTAGACTCAAGCACATGGAGCGAGTGAGTATGCAAACCAGAGCAAAATAAATGACTTTTGTCATGCCAAGTGAATTAGTCATTTTACAAATGTTATTAGTTTTGCGTTGTAATTAAAATAGATATGTTTTAGACATTATTATGTGTTATTTTAAGTCAGTGTAAGATACAAGACAAGATAATGAATAATTCGCAAATGTTTTATCTGAACCACTGAACCATTTTGACAGTTTTGCCAAAATGGAGGTTGTGGGGTAAATTGTGCCAGTGATGTTGGGGCAAGTTGAGCCAGTGACTCATTTTACCCTAAATGTTTATATAGGCTGCATAGTTACAGAGTAACCTGTGTATTTTAGTAGTATTTTGTTATATTCAGCATACATACGTAGATACACACATACAGTTCACACAAACACTGTGTCACCGTTCATGTTGATTTTACACGTTATAGTGTTGATGTAATACATATCTAATTGTTGAGTTTTAGCCACACACAAGCATGCTGTAGCCTACATAACAGTATATCCAACATCACAATTACACATTCCTGCATTCTGTATGTATGTACCACACAAAGATCCGTTGAATCTTAACTGACATGTTCAAATGTGGACCAACAGAACACAAATGTGTGGTTTTATCTAAAAATATGAGCGTTTGCCTTTGTAAAATCGATTAATTAATGAATAATCAAGATTATCCCAAAATTGGTTCATTTTGTGTAATTTTAATGGTGGCACTATACCCCATCACTATGCTTCTTTTTACCTTGGGGTAAATTGTGCCATTAGACAAACTTTTTTTGATTGTGCATTGTTATAAAACCAGAATAATTACATACATTGTTTTAATTCCCATTGGTGCACAACAACCTTAGGTATATGTAGTAACTATTATTTACAACAAATACACATTTATTCAGTGCAATCATCAATGTAAAACCATTACAATAGTGAGATTGTAAATCAGTCCGATACTGACTTAAATAGCTGGATCGGTATCGGTGACAATTGGACAGTTAAATTAATTTACACATGTATGTCTACTGTCAAGCATCAGCCATGTCTAACCTACCCAGGCCACACTATTAGCAGCTAATTTCTAAAATGCATCTAAGTCCTAAAATAGAGATTGGCTGTCATTTACTTTGCAACTTAACCTAAAACTTAATTTAACACTGGAATCGGATCGGTACTCAGTATCGGCCGATACCCAAAGTGCCGGTATCTGTATCGGTATCGGGACTGAAAAAACTGGATCGTGCCATCTCTAGTAATAAGTTACCCCATTCTTCACTACTGTATAATTACAGCAAAAACTGCATTGATTTGCTTTGTGTTTTCACTATCATTACATATGCACTAATTGTTACACCCTCTTTAACCAGCATAATGGTTTATTCAGGGAGACTATAGGTTAACGTAATATCTTTTTTGAATCTCCTTGATTATAATTTGCGTTATTTCTCATGTGGGTGTTGAGGAACATTGGCTGACATGTGCTCGGAGGATTTGGTCAGCGGCGGCGCTGCCTCTGAAAATAGCCTTTGCTCTTTTCATGGCTGTAATTAACTTAGCCTGATGAGACGGCATTAGGGCCGCGCGCTAAGGCTATCCGAGGTACACTGTGTGTGTGCATGGAGAGCTGATAGCAGCATTAGCCCAGGCACAGTTAGAAAGCCAACCCCAGCCAAGAGCAATGCGTGCCTGCAGACAGTAGTAGGCTATTGCACATGCAGCCTTGACCTGGTTTATATGTGTTAGCATGTGCGCTGTTTCCTAAATACCGTAGATGACAACTTATCGTGTTGCCGGTGCTCGTGAAAAGAAGTCATACTTGGCAGGGATATTGTTTTGTATGGCCCACTGGCAAATGTTTTGTTTTTTCGGACTGGCCTATTGCATTTACCCCTCCTTGCAGTTTTGACATTTTGTGCCATTAAAAACAAAGGCGCTAACCGCTATGCTGCAAGGCCACCCTGCTTCTCTGCTCTTGGGTGCTGACTCTCCCTGCAGCTCCGGCCAATGCCTTAATTGATGTGCCCCAAATAACACCCTCAGATGTCCCTCCTTCGCACGAGTCCCCCGAGAGCTACGCGATATTCGTGACATTTACTTTCAAGGGGTGACGCGGTGCCATCGAATGTCTGCCAGGGTGGCAGTCGCTCGGCCCATTTGTGTAATGACATGGGATGAGTTCCAATTATTGAAAATGGCCTCCTCGGCCCCGGCTCGTATGAGTCTGACATGCTCAGCAGCAGCTTCCCCGTAGCCTTTTATCTTGAAGATGTGTCGGGCCTGGTGCTCATCTTGTATTATGTCGGTGACAATCGTGTCTCTTTTGCCAACAGGTTGCGCGTGCTGCCAGTCATATGAGCGACAGATATGGAACGAGCGAGGACATATTTCCAAACTTTACCAGCGGTGGCTTTCTTCTGCCTGCTCTGTAAGTAACGCCGCCCTTTGATTTGATTTAAAGGTACACTCCTCAATTGAGTTATTATAATGTAACCCCCCCCGAGCCCATTATTTTGAAATATGGCATTAAAGTGTGAAGCAGGGATAGGGAACAGTGCGAGCCTATAACAATGCTTCGGGGCATACAGGGTATCACGTTATGTGAAGTCGGCAAAAAACTGCAGGTAAACGGCATGCCGTGAAAAGTTTAAATATTAAACGTCTTTTGCCATCCTCGTCCTCAACCGGAGGCTACTGTAGCTCCCTCACGCACCGTGAAAACACAACAACATTGGAATGCTAGATACAATTCTAAAATAATTCAAGTGTTTTGTTTTAGCTGCACCAAATAATAAGACTGTGATCACTGTCTCAGCCCCTCCCCTCAGACTACGTCTTGACTAAGTTGTGCAGTGGGTGGAGTCAGGCTCAGAGCTGGGGTGCAGTTAACTTAAAATAAACTATTAGCCACAAAATAATTGTATCGAAGACATTTTATTCAATTCAAAACATCACATTGGTGTTTTGTTTTTTGCCGTCCGCCCATTTTGTCCCACTTTTTGATCTCTTTTTTCCCCCCGTGCCTGTGTCTGTCGTCTACCGTGTTTCATGTGAAGGCGAACGCAGCATAAACCACAACCCT
>JAODTR010003512.1:0-34259 GCA_025399935.1 Amblyopsis rosae
TGGTTTGATGTCATTCACTCAAATGGTTTAAGTGCATAATAGATTTGCAATTCTAATGTTAAACGAATGTTGAATATGAAACTATCTTTACCTCCGTACAAAACGGTGAGTTGTTGTTGCGACATAGCTAACGTTGGCTAGCTGGCTAGTTTGCTCAGTGACGCACGTTAAATGGCTAAATAATCTTACTGTACTTTGAACTTACCCAAAATATAAGATTTAGAAAGACTAGCACAGTCTTAGACGACGTGATACCACACTGCCCCATGTCTGGTCTGGGATTTTTTGCAATTTGTAATGAGTTCCTACAGTTGTTTATTCCATCATCATGTGTGCGGTTAAGTCACCACACTGCTGCGAAGTGCGAACAGGCTACCGTACTGTACTTCATGCCGGGACGACTCCAGTCTAAAACCATAGTCCGTGAGACCTGGGATGCATGCGTCGTGCGAAAACTGACCTCCCTAAAAAACTAAAGTAAAAAAAAAACTCTTATGAATATCGTCTATAACTTGCATAATGTAATTCATAATTTCATAAAAAGATAATGCAAAAGAAAACTACAACACGAAATGACGTACCTGGAACTTGATTAAGGCGTTCAGTAGAGGAAATATTTTGGTTGGAATCTATTTTTGCCGTACACTAGTCTGACTGTGTTTTTCCCATTTTCCACGTCGCTAAATCCACCACAGAACGTCACGTGACAGATACACTTAAAAAAATATATAATTAATTCTGTAGTAATTTTTATTTTATTATGCTTATTTACAATGCGTGAATGATATAAATACAATGAATCGTAAATACCTCATAAATGATTAGGCAACATCTTGGTTTTACGGTAGTCAAATGAGCTTGGTCCAATTATAGTCTCATTCACAGCAGACTTTATGAATAACTATTATGCACTGTAAAAGCGGTTTGCCAAGGCAGGGCTCAAACGTATTATAGGTCTACACATCCAAGCGCGTCTCTGAATTCCCAAGTAAGATGCAATGTAATATTAAAACATGATGTTGGCAAGAAAGTGATCAAATCCAATGATGAATTATTCATGTCAGCAGAAGGTAAAATAAAACCAAGCATGCAAGTAGTCTAAGGATCACGTAGCCTACAAAGTAAATACATTATGAAAATATGAGAATTCAGGCACAGCATAGCCTACACAATGTGACATAAACAGTGGATTATTTACTGTAGGCCACCTCACACTTCTTAATTTCAGACACATATAATGAAAGCAAACACACCAAAATATTTGTATATATCGTCAGAAATAAAATATATATAAAAATAATATTCATGAAATGTCTAACCACTGGACTATATTGAAACTAAACATTTTACTGTTACTATAGTCTAAATTACACACACATGTGCACACGTCTTCAACTTTTAGCAGAAGAAAAACTAAAATCTGAATGTGTGCCAAATATTTTGTCCCAGTGACTGAAGTGGGGTGCAAAGTTTGTGTTGGGCTTCTGGTGGTGCACATCATGTTTGCTGGGACCACCATACATTCCAAAGGGAATCCACCGGGATGTAGACCATGGAAAATCATAGCCACAGTGTTCTTCTACAGACACATAAACATGCACTATCATGAAGCTCCATGTAGTTAGTAGATGGCACCTCAGGATCACAGGGTTCAAGGTGGTCCAGAAGCCATCTGTCACCAGCTCCCAGCCACCAAGGCACTGTGTGTCTAGAGCAAAAGAAGATGAGTAGTTGTGATGGATGGCATGAAAAGTGACATACAACCAGTGGATCCTGTGGTGAAGCAGGTGCCAGATGTAGTATTGGAGGTCGAAGAGCAAGAGGTTCCCTATCACTCCACAGATCAGCTCCAGTAGGGATGGAGCCTGTGCGGGCAGGTTCACAGGTGGCCTCCATAGCCACTGAGCCACCGACGCTGGAAGCACAAGGAACACATGGTTGTACAGGGTTACGCCTGCGCAGTGCAGAAGCATTGACAGTGTTGGTTGATGCCTAGGCTGAATTTTGAATTGTTGGACCCTCTGCCATCTGTCTCCCATAATATCACAGATTAGAAAAGGAAGACAAAAAACAAAGTATGAAGAAACCGTCAAAATAATGGGGAACAGGGGAGATCGTAAATAGTCTTTGTAGTTTAACCTTGCACTGTCCCATAGTAGCTGCAAATTGTTGTCTCCTGAACACATCTTTAAAAGAAAAGAAAAATACATCTTGTGTGAGCCTTATACAATCCAAATACTGTAGCCAGAAGTGAGGCTAAGAATGCCTTATTCGCTCAGGGGTTTTCTTTTTCTGGTTGTCTAGCATCAATTTACAGGGTGCCACAAATTATTGATGTGCTCATGGTAACACTGTCTTGTCTAAGATAGAAATCTAGCAAACATCTAGTGATTCATTTATAATATCACAATAAAACCACAGATATGGTGTTTTCAATTGGTTGATATGACATTAGCCTAAACTCACAAATAAGTGTTTTTTAAATCGTACTAACGTGACTCAAATTAGAGTAAAATGATCATTCTGATTAGACTGTAGACATAGGCTACATTTCTGTAATAGCAGCAGCACCATACATCCAGGAATAGCCATAGCACTATAGTAGTAAAATATGTCTATACTCCGCAACTAGGTGGCGGTAATGCACCAATGAGCTGGATGCCAACTGCCGTTAAACGGCAGGAAGAAGAAGAAACACTTCGCAACTGTAGAGGGCTACAAAGTGATCATATGTTCATCACGTGATTGCTGGAGGACTTTAGTCCAACTGAGAAGTAAGCTTTGTTTTTATTTCAAGTGTTGTAGACTATTTTTAACATAAATAACATTTTTAATATATTGTAAACTTGCAGAAGGCTTTTGTGTGATCGTGGTTAAAATATTACTTACTGATAGACAAATAAAGTTTCGAAATACTAGTAAAACCCCGTATTGCATCGTCTATTTTTGTTTGCCACGACCGCTGTAGAACGTTACTGTACCTGTAGGCCTACCTTGTGTACCTTTCTACCTTATAGCTAATCTAGTAATATAGCTAATATAATATAGCAATATACGAAGATCCATTAAGTATAGCCTATTCATATTTTAACAGGTACTAATCTATAATGGAAGGAATGGAAAACGACGCGGAAGAGCACCCTCAGACAGTACCAGTAGTACAATCTGGAACCTCCCAGACCCAACAGTTGTGCCGCTTCTTCTCACAGGGAAGACGGTGTAATTTTGGGAAGAGATGCAGGTTTCTACATCAAAGAGATGATTTCAAGATGAACAGGAATAAGAAAAACAGCGAGTATTTGGACACCCAAAAGGTAACGTGTTCTACTTCCAACCAGGCCGATGTCAGCCCAGCAGTTGCGGACCCTGGAGATGTCGTACACAGTGCACCCACGAACCTGAATGCACCTCTTTCGGCCAGAACTGTGAAGGCCAATTGCCGCCCCTGTCGCTACTTCCTTTCAGGGGGTTGCTCTATGGAAGAGAGATGTCGTTTCTGGCATCCAGTGCAGTTTCCTGTGGCTTGTAGGCCTAACCAGCCGATACCTGAAGATGACAACACACGCATTCAGAGGATGCCAACATCAGCTTCCAACGCCCTCCAGGAGGTCAAGCTCTGTGACCTGACAGAGGATGTTGCCAAGCAGCTGCGGGAGACTGAAATCAAACAGCTGATTAAGCGTTTTCCCAAAGATCGTCTTATAATTCAAGAAAGGAGTGATGGCCAAGTTACTTTTTATCGAGCCAGTGTAGAGGCCACTGATCCTGACTGGGTATTGTACATTTTTATGTTCAACAACCAATTTACTGGCATTGGTCTCCTGCATTGATTCGATTAAACATTGTAATGCAATAGTAGGCATCTGTGGCCCTAGGCCTAGTCCATCAGCAGTTAGCCAACCTGTAAATCATTAACCATTCTTAATCTCTTATCATTTTAACAATGTGATATTGAAACCACTGTAGTTTACTCTATGGAGAAGTGTTCCCTATTACATGCGGACTCATGTTTTCTCTATTGCTACCAGCCCTTTGACCTGAAACAAATTGATATAATGGTGAGCTTCCCGGAGAAATACCCCCTGGAGGTATGCTATTGTTTCTCCAAAAATACCAAAAATTTATTAGCATTTATGAGAAATTAAATTCATATTTTTTTTAACAATGGTAATTCTCCTCAGATTTTCACATTAGACATACCAGCTGACCAGGATCTGCCGTTAATAATGGGAAGGTAAAATAGCAGTTTATTTAACTATGTGTTGAGTGGCTAATAAATGGTGTGTTTATATTGAGATTTTGTTTTAGTGGACAAATCAGGTCTAGAGAGTTAAGTGTCCAGGTATTCACGCCACATTGCATTAAACCAGCGTGATTCATATGAAATGAATTCCCTTCAAGAGAACTGGCTGTGCAGGTTGGAGTGAATGCCTGGTTAGGATTTGTACTTTCTGGGGACCAGGCTTCTCCACCTCTGGATTTTTACACAATATATCCTCTTTGCCTATATAGGCACGTGCAACACGCATCATTGGAGTGGCTTCAGGCAAAGCATGCAACCAATGAACTAATGGGAAAAGTGGAACTTTTCTTCCGTCCCTTTCTGCGCTGGCTGGACCGTAGCATGGAGAGACTGTTTACTGACGGAGCCAGGCAGGTGGGAATACACATGGCGATTGTCCAGGACATGCGGTGTTAAGCCAGTGTCTTCACACTGTTTTGGGTTCTGTGGGATGTATACAATTTACCACTTTAACGTTTCCCAACAGCTGAAGAAAGACATCGATTTGGAAAGGGCTGGATTGCAATTCATACCCTACCAGGAACTCCAGACAGCGGTGTGCAAGGCGCCTGACCACGCCACCGATGACGACCGAGAGGCCGACACGGAGGCAGACGACGAGATGGCGGTGGAGGAAGGGGATGGAGCTGGTGAGGGGTGCAGTGACCGTGATAATGAGCAGGCAGAGGCTGGCCATGCGGTGGAGAACATAAAGATCAGTGAACCGCGTAGAGGCACTGAGGTGAAGCTGCTGGGCCTGAGTCTGGGGGAGAACACAGCCACCGTCATGGCCAAGGAGATCACCGTTTGTCTGCAGTGCAAGAGGTTAAACCACAGACAGATTAATTTGTACAGCACTTTCCATAAAAGGATCGCAGTGGTTTACTGTGATTACATGCAAATATGTGCTTCACTATGAAATCAGAAGAAGAAAAAAGGAAGAATTATTAATAGTATAACGGTATATAATAATATACTGTTAGTAACAGTAGGATAATAAACAAGATATTAGATATTACCAAACAAGGTGGTACATGTAAAATGCAATTAGCGTCACAGATTAGCATACGGGACAGTGTGATGCCAGGAGATAATGAAATCTGTTCCGTGTGTGTGTGTGTGTGTGTGCTGTGCACAGGTGTAAGGTGACAGCAGACCTAACCGTGGGTGGGAGGGCGCCCTGCACCGCACAGTGTGAGAAGTGCAGCGCTAGCATAAAAGCTACATTCAGGCCCAGCATGCTGCACCATTACAGCAACGTCTTGGGCTACCTGGACCTCCACAGTGCAGCTCCTACCGACCTTGTGCTTCTGGACTGTGAATTCGCCGTGGGGTGCCTCAGCTGCTCCCAGGAATGTCCTTTGCAGGTGATGGGGGAGGGGGTTAACTTGAATTAACAAAAATAGTTGTAATAGTAATAGTTGTTTAAATATACTATTTGTAATGTATTTTTTATATGTTTGATTAGCCATTAGTTCCCTTCTTCTGAAGTATCTATGTTATTCCTCTTCAGAACTTATCCTACGGTCAGACTAGGGAGTTTAATTGTGAGCACTGTCACAGCAAACTGAGTATTCAGGCTGATTCCGCGACCTTCCAGTATATTCAGCCACGTGCCAACAAAACAGGTTAGACTTTACTCTTTAGTCAAACCAATGCACCGCAGATATATTAAACATCCACTATTACTATTGATTTCATTCAAATACAAAGCTGTGCCTATATCACTCTGCAATACATCTACATATACTGTACATACATATTTAGGGAGCAGGGTATACCTGTTTTCAACTGCCAATGTAAATGTTTGAGCAGGACTGAGTGACTTGGCTCTGAACTCTCGGAGGGGCGTAAGAGATCCTGCCGTGCAAAAGGGAAAGCCATTGCCAGAAAATGGTACCTGCAAGCATTTTAAACAGAGCCATCGCTGGCTAAGGTACCTCCCTGAAATATCCAGGCTTTTAACTGTGTGTAGCGAGAACACTGATCTTGACCTAGCAACTAAATGTACAGTTGTATTCTCTCAGATTTCCCTGCTGCGGCCGCGCCTACCCCTGTGACGCCTGCCACGACGAAGACCAGGACCACGTAATGGAACGAGCCACCAGGATGATCTGCGGCCACTGTGCCAAAGAGCAGGTGAACGAGGCGAAGGCTATAGCGGCAACAATTCCTAGATGTTTGATGGCATTTGTGGCACAGTTTCCTAAATAGTGATCAAAACCTTTAATATATTGCCAGGGTGTTGATGCTTGTTCACGTGAACTTCCAAGATGTGCATGGTATTTTCAAGTGTTTATTTGGCGTAAAAATTAACACGTTTGAGGTAAAGGACTTTGATTCATCAGTTTTTTATTGGGTTATTACTGTGCTTTTGTCCTAAATAGAGTTTGCATCTTTATTAGACTTTTATTAGTTATGAGTTATTAACACCTGGATTGCTGTTGCAGCCATACAGCAATGGAAAGCCTTGTGTTAGTTGTGGAAACATGATGACGAGAGCTGCACACACCAGTCACTGGGAGGGAGGCCTCGGATGTAGAAACAAAGTCCAGATGAGCAGGTACAATACTCAGCCATGTACATTGTAATCAATATAAATGGTGGGTGCCATTGTGACGTCATTGTATTTTTGTTAATCGCATTTTATGAATTCTGTTGACAGAAATGATCGTCAAAAGTACTACAACGTCAACAAGACTGTTTCAAGAAAGGCTATAAATGAAAAGTAGTGGCACATACTATGAAATATGCTGTCAAATACTTTCTCTCGATAGTCAATTGTACTTTACTTTCTACAGGGGGGGGGGGGGGGAGTTTTAATAGTTTGTAGTTAATGAAAGCTACAAACACACTGAATTGATTTAGCGGTTTTAACGAAGTATTTACTCAAACTATTTACTTTAAGATTTTAATCCAGTGACCAATACATTTCACCAAGAGGGGGCAGTATTGCATTTGAAATAGTTTCTTACACCCAACCCAACTAAACTACTTATGCATTTGTTATTACAGGTCCAACATTATATTAATTTTAGACTTTGTACATGGAATTTGTTATGAATCAAACAAAAAGACTGAAAGGTCAACTTTGAACTTTCTTTGTAGAACTCAATAGGTAGAACACATTTTATTTAATTCTGAAACAAATCAGCACTTTGCCATACTGCCATACTGATGTTATAGGTCTAATGAAAGAAACCCTTATTTCTCAAATCCTAACCCAGATGGCAAAACAAAAACAGTGCAACTCTTTCAATATTTATTTTTTAGAACAACATCAATAAAAGTAATACACTTAATGGAGACTTTTGTTTAAATATTGTACAAACATGTTTGAAATCTGTCCAATATTCTCTGTGGGATGCATCTTGGTGTAGCAGATGAACTGTCGTCGCAATTTCCGTAGCTCGGCCATGTTGACGGCCCTTGTAAGTTCAATGTTTGAAACGGGAGGTTAAGGATACTAGAATGCAAAATAATATTGGTTCTGTCACTGAAATAGGTTCTTGTAAATAATGTGATTTTAAATCTCAAAGATGACCTGAAATTACTCGATCCCAATAATTACCAGAAGAGTGTGTGTGTGTGTGTATATCTATCTATCTATCTATCTATCTATCACTGACAAAAGCATTTTAAATGTTATAATGTAATGCAGTTTGCATGCTGAGTTCAGCAATGTATGAACTCAGTTACTCAATAGGTTGCCTGTGCCACCATGTTCAAAGTGATCCATATCAAAGTGTTTGCGTCTGGAAGTGTCTGAAGCCATCGCTCAATAATCCTAATCTATCCAATTGGTTTCAGTCCAAAACCTTTCAGCATGCCCCAGTTGCTGTGCCTGCAATTTAATTTAATTAAACATTATAGACTTTGATGTACAAACAACTCAATTGCCATCGTATCCACTTCTCTACCCATACTATGTCTTGGTATTTATAAAAGGATTTATATCTGTTTTTGGGTATGTTCTGTCCTGCCTGATAGCCATGGGTGACATTATTTTTGCAGAACTGTGTTGAAAATGCTAGTACATTAAATTCCAAGCTTTATACCAGCATAAGAAAAGGATATCTTCTCAGTAGTTCCTGGGACTGATATGAGATCCCCTGGAACACTTGTCTTCTGAGCATTGAAAATAGCCTGGATAGTCAGAATTACAATTACCCTTGTTAATCATTTGTATTAAAATGTATTTGATGCAATTAATGAACAATCCCCTTCCCCTCTTGTTAAACTAACTGCTTACAAAAATAGTTTAAGAGCTAAAAAAAAAAGTGATCAAAGAACACTTGTAATGATTTTAGTGAAACTGATGAAAGCAAATATGCTCTGGTTGTTTATGGACATACTATGCTGTAATGCATTCACAATCTGACATGAATTTAAATTCATGGTGTAATTTAAATATTGATCATGTAATTGTATTGTGTCTGTTGGTGCAGTCATTTGTCAAAACAATTACCACAAATACTTTGACAAAACATTATGGAAAAAATACCTAAAATCTGACAATTCTTTGCCTGTAAAAACGCGACAGGAAAAACTAAACACTAATTAAAAACTTACCATCAACACCTCTTGTGTCATCTTGTCCAATTCATACAAGAAATTTGTAGATGACAATGGTTGCTGTACAAAAAAAGTCTTCAAAAAAAGAATACTTCGTACTAGGCAGTAGCAAGCAATAATTACAGTACATTTTATGGTCTACTCACACTTTGTGTAGACTGGTTTGGTGGGGGTGCTTTTCTTTTAAATATAGCATCTGCAATATCTTCATATGGAAGCGTGTCCCCTTCCTGAACGGCGAACAGAGGAGTGTCCCATCGATTTCTGGAGTCTGGTGCTTCAAATCTTAAGATTAATGCATCTAAACTGTAAAACATAATTTTAAGATTAATGCATCTAAGCTGTAAAACATAATTTTAAGATTAATGCATCTAAGCTGTAAAACATAACCAAGCATCAGTGGGATCCTTGGCTTCTAGGAAGGCTTTTTTTTTAATGTCACCCCACCACCAGAGAAAATACATGTCAGATCAGGGAGCTGCAAAACATCACTGCCAGTTACTTACAGCTCCTGGCTGTACTGCTCTGTAACATCTCTGCCGGTGTTCCATGTTGAGCTCTGTTCAGCAGAGGTTAAGCAGTACACCTTGACAAAAATATGATTTACCACTGGGTTTTATTCATCTCATTAAGATACCATTACCATTTTACTATTAAGGCTGACCCCTACCCACCAGGCAGTGAGGTGTCTGTGTTTGCTTGATGAGACAGTAAAGTTCATATCTGTAGCCTGTAGGGCGGGGAAAAAAAAGATGGTGAAGTGCTTGCACATTCCCAATGCACCATACAAGATATTCATAGAATCTATTAACTTACCTTTTATGTAATTTAACGAATCCAATATTACAACATCATCCTTGTTCAACCTCCTAAATCAAACAAAAAAGCATTAAAATGTGATCACATGGCTACATCTGAATTATCACCCAAAACATACCGTTCTACTTCAGCCCTCAGAGCTCCTCTCATGTTTTTTTCGTTCTCTGAATCTGTAACATTCAACAGTTAGTTGGGGACATTAGCTCAAAACACATCACTACCGTCCGTAGTGTAGTGACATGAATTAGCTATACCTGCGTACAGAGTGTTCTTCTCGATGGACATTGCTCCATCTCCTACAACGTGCACCTTTCTGTCTGTGCTCTGTTCAAAGTGTTTTTTTAACTCTTCTGTCCGTCGTGTTTTGCCGCTACAGGGATAACCGCAGATCACTATGAGGGGCATGCCTAACAGTTGATCGAACTACCATACTGTTTTTCCTTCTCTATGCGGCTTAATGTAACCCGGAAGTAAATTTAGAGCGTTACCGCTATGTGATGCTAGTTGGTTATGTTATGCAACAATGACGTTCAGACAGGTAGCTTCAGTACATTTATTGGCAATCAAGTTTAGACATAGGCTACTTTAGCCAAGATTAAATGAGAAAAAAAAACAAAAAAAAACAATTAACGCTGCTGCACATGACTTAATTAAACCTTTGTCATCAAACCAGAACAGAACGTTTCTTTTTTTTTTCTTCTCATGAAAATGTGATTGTCTTTTATGATTAATGTTAATTATCTTTGTCATGTAGATTCTTCAAGCAGGATCCTGCTCTCTGAAAAAAATAGATACAAATGAAATAGATACATAAATTATCCATCCATCTTCAACTGCTTATCCAGTCGGTAAATTATAATAAAACATTACACACACACACATATATCAATATCATACTTACATGTCCAAGCCATTTTTAAGTTGAGCCTGTACAGCAATCGTCAATGCCTGAATAATGTGATCTCTCAGTTCCTCTGAATTGTTGATTAAGCTGAGAGCTTTGACATGACTGGGAATATCAAGATCTTCATATAAGGACCGATCCACACTTTTCTTTCCCATAAAATGGCCTAAATGGGGGGGGGGGAGAACTCAGATAGCTACAGGAAAGAACCAAAAAAAGTTGTTTGTGGGGAAAATGGACATGAGACTTACCTGTTGCCCATAGATTCCCCCTTGGGTTTAGCTTGATCTTTGAAACTTTGTTTCTAAGTTCTTTTAAATCAAGAGTCATTGAAGATGACATGGCAACGTATGAGATTAGAATAAAGTAAATCAGAATTTCTGTTCTGCAAATCCTCGCCAATGTTCCCATCATCCCTTAAAAAGCCTTGTGTTCGATTTGATGTGCATGAAATCCCCTTAAGAGGTTTGAAATCTCTTTACTGTCCCGTTACTCCAGAGAGTGACAGATATAATGCAATAGGATGGGCTTAAAATTATAATGGGATGAGGTCATCTAGCAGTCATTGGTCCCTGAGATGCAGATCCAATTGCCAGTCAATTGCCACCACATCATATTTGCTTCAAGAGAATACATTTGTCCAGTATGTGGCTCTTTGACATAATAAATCATTTTCTAAATACCAATGTCATAATTAAATGCATAATTTTATTTCAAAATATCAATTAAACAATGACATGGCACAAATGTTACTGCATGCTGAATATATGACTGCTTGTCAAATGCAGCGAATCAAGGATTTATCTACACTACACATTGTACAGGGCAATAGGCCTACTATACACAGTATAAAAAGTATAAAAGTCTGATTCAGCATTACATAAATGAGAAACTTCAACAGCAGCAATGTGTTGATTTAAATACATACATTAGAGTACAGTTAAACAAACCTGCTCACAGTTACATCATTTGCTAGTTAAGTCAATATGACTATATAATGTAAATATAATTCCCAAAATTTATGAAATTGAATAATAGGGGGACATAACATACATATTTAAAAAATTTATTTTTACATTGCACTGAGATAATATTTCCCTATGTTAAGACATACAATTTGAACAATCCCTGCCATTCACCGTAGAGGTAAGAACTGCCATGTATCAGATACACAAAACATGCATACTGGTAAAGAAAATAGGGCACATACAAAAAAGAATTTCTCTGAATGTTTTGCAAAATTTCAGAACCCGGCCAGTGTTCCTATTTTAGGTACTCTCTCCACATTACAAATAAGGGCCTTGCAATACTGCAAACATGCACACAAACCTCCTTGATACATTATAACATACACTTTTGATCTGGATCCTTTACAAGGTACCCTGATCTTAATATTGCCTTTTAATTGCCAGAATAATACACATTTCTGTTTATTTCAATGTTGCGCCCCCCCCACACACACACAATCAAACACACATGCACACACACGCACATTCCCTCTTCTTCATACTAAGTACTTCATACTTTTAGTGAACATCATTCATGGGGCTGGGGGAATTACAGATATTTGAGGACAGCATGCATAGAGAAATGCTGGATATTAACAAGATTCGCAAGAACACAATTTAGTATGAAATACTTTTTTTTTTGTCAAAAGACCATGTAGTAGGTTAGTCAATTAACTGTTGTGAATGAATGTAAAATGTTTAATATATATTAAAAGTAAACATTTTGTAAATGATGCTTACAATCTGTCTGTAAATAATGTAAGAATGCATATGAGCTACAATACTGTTGGTTTTACACTTATGTATCCATAATAGGGCTGGGCAATATACCGGTATTTCATTTATATCTGATTATTTTCAAAAGAGATATATACGATTTAGACAATATTGTTTATATCGATATAGTTATATTATACGTTTATTCATAACTTTTTAGATTTGTTCGTCTCTCCCTCCATGCCTGCACTTGGCCCGAGGACTGGAATCAGGAGCGAGTGATTTAGACACCAGAGAAAGCTCACGTCAATTAATGTCGCTAAAAATAAGAAATGTCACATTTTTGTCAGGTTTTCTGTTTTTTCGCTATGCCTGAAGATTAAGCCCACTTTATAGAAAATTCCGATACATATCGTGTATCGTTATTCAACCTAAATATATCATGATATGATTTTTGGTCCATATCGCCCAGCCCTAAACCATAACATTAATCTTATCCAGGCAATACACTGGTTATACTACAAAATAAATCAAGATATTGCTGTCAGTAACAATGGCAGAATATCCACCATCTGCTGTCATTATTCAATACCAGAGTCAAAACAAAAACATTCCTGAGTCTCGTTAGGGCGAACAAAACAATAGCGCTATGTGAAAGTGGTTATGCCCCAAAGACGGAACAATTACCAATATGCAGCCTTTTTTATTTTTATATGGAAAAAAATATATAGGCTTATATCTTACTAAGATATTAATTCATTTAATCCGGTCCTTCACAAAAATACTGCCTTTCAGTAAACATAAAGTTAGAAATGACTCTGTGGCGGCTCATGATGACCAAAACAGCGTACCACCTCGCAATATAAATGCGTAAATACATCCATTCCATCACGCAGCAAAACTTCTAATTCTCGTGCATCTTTAACACGGCTCAGAGGGAGCAATCACAGTATGTGTCTGAAGTCTAGTTACATTACAGCGCGTGGTCTTATCACAGTGCAGACCCAACGGCATTTCTGCATGTGACAGACCGGTCCATTCCCTGTGGCTGCTGTGACATCAAGTTATTTACCTCCACAGCCTGAGGTGATCTAGCTGGCCTCTCGCCACTGTCCTGCTGCAGCGATGCTGCCCCCGCCTCCTCCTCGGGACCTCTGACTTTGTGAACAATGAACAGGTGTCTGTTGAGAGATTGCGGGGATGTGAAACACAGTCCACAGTGAAGGCACTGGGGAGTCTTCTCCTCTGCTTTATGCTGGGGTATGTGGTGCTGGAACTGCACGCTGTCCTCTGTGCTGAAGCCACAGCTTGAACAGCGAAGGTGAGCTTTCAGCCGCTTGGCCGAGGAAATGTCCTGACTACTGGTGCGTTCCCGCCTGTCTTCTTGGATGCCATTGGCAGGCCTTTTAACATTAAACCCCTGTGAATCAAATCACACATACAATTACCAATACGATGTAGCATTGTATCTGTATGTGGTGTAATGACATGGGGGGGAGACAAATCACCTCTTTAAAGTTCTTTTTGGATTCCCCTGTGTCCATTTTTGGCATTAGACTCAAATTGGCATTTTTAATGCCATGCATGAGACTGATGTGGTTCTTCAACATCACACCACTTGTGAATACTGTCTTTGTATCTGTGCAATACCTTTTGGATAGGAAATACAAGCAGAGCATATCTGTGCTGTTTTGAGCAGGACATGTTGTATTGGAAGAAATAATATTTCATATCTATTTGGAATACTTACCAACAAGTATAACTGTTTTTTTTCCCACCATGTTCATTTCGAATATGTCTTCTCAGACTGGTTGTAGAATTGAAAGACAACTCACACTGCCGACATGGGTACCTCTTTAGTGACTGAGGGAAATGAAGTGTATCAAATAAAAACCTATATTACCCAGCTAATTCTCTGATTCAAGTCACTCAAGCTGTTTAAAAAGTGCTCACCTCTATAGAAAAAGTAATTAGCAGCATCTGCTTATAGCCTACATTACTGTATCCACAGGCGTACTGTAGCTCAAAACATAAATAACAGGTCCATTGATGATGGCTTACCTTCCCATGACTGGCTTTCATGTGAGATACATAGGCGTCACGATCAGGGACCCACTGGAGACACTCTCCGCATGTCCAGCCAATGTTCTTGACAGGAGGCTTACTATCTTGTGCCGCTCTCTTTCGGGGAACGTCTGTCTGTTTGGCAGCCCTGTGGTCCTTCACCGAGGGAGCATTGTGGAGCCGTGCAATGCTGTCTGTTTGCTGACGGCTTTTGTCTGCCTCTGCTCGGGAAATCCCACCATGCACACTCTACAAACACACAGAAAATGAAACAAACTAATTTAAAGTGTAAGGATATATAAACACATACTTTTTAAGATATGATTTAACAAAAACTGTATACACACATTTCCACAAAAATGACTGTAAAGGCAAACCTTGAAGTGTTGCATTAACAGCTGCTTTTGGGATAAAACTGTAGAGCACTCTGGACATTTGAATACACATGTAGCCCGCTTATTAGCATTTTGATGGAAGTGCTGGAAAAACAACTGCTTTTTCTTGAAAACTGTCTCACATGAGCACTTAAAAACTAACCTGCAAAAGAAAGATAACAAAAATCTAAGAGAAAAACAACAACAGAGAATATGCCATATATAATATATACAGTATCTCACAAAAGTGAGTACTCCTGTCACAGTTTGGTAAATATTTGATTATAATGTGACAACATTAAGAAGAAATAACACTTTGCTACAATGTAAAGTAGTAACAGCTTGTATAACAGTGTACATTTGCCGTCCCCTCAAAACAACTCAACACACAGCCATTAATGTCTAAATCGCAAAAGTGAGTACACCCCTAAGTGAAAATGTCCAAATTGGGCCCAATTAGCCATTTTCCCTCCCCGGTGTCATGTGACTCGTTGGCGTTACAAGGTCTCCGGTGTGTTAAATTTGGTGTTATCGTTCTCACACTCCCTCATGCTGGTCACTGGAAGTTCAACATGGCACCTCATGGCAAAGAACTCTGAAGACCTGAAAAAAATAATTGTTGTTGTACATAGAGATGGCCTAGGCTATAAGAAGATTGCCAAGACCCTAAAAACTGAGCTGCAGCACGGTGGCCAAGACCATACAGCGGTTTTACAGGACAGGGTCCCCTCAGAACAGGCCTCGCCATTGTGGACCAAAGAAATTGAGTGCACGTGCTCAGTGTCATATCCAGAGGTTGTCTTTGGGAAATAGATGCACGAGTGCTGCCAGCATTTCTGCAGAGGTTGAAGGGGGGGGTAGGGGGTCAGCCTGTCAGTGCTCAGACCATACGCTGCACACTGCATCAATTTGGTCTGCACGGCTGTCGTCCCAGAAGGAAGCCTCTTCTAAAGACGCACAAGAAAACCCGCAAACAGTTTGCTGAAGACAAACATGGATTAATGGAGCCGTGTCCTGTGGTCTGATGAGACCAAGCTAAACTGATTTGGTTCAGGTGGTGTCAAGCGTGTGTGGGGCCAACCAGGTGAAGAGTACAAAGTGTGTCTTGCCTACAGTCAAGCATGGTGTTGTCATGGTCTGGGGCTGCATGAGTGCTGCCGCCACTGGGGAGCTACAGTTCGTACAGGGAACCATGAATGCCAACATGTACTGTGACATGCTGAAGCAGAGCATGATCCCCTCCCTTTTGAGACTGGGCCGCAGGGCAGTGTTCCAACATAATAACGACCCCAAACACACCTCCAAGACGACCGCTGCCTTGCTAAAGGTGATAGCCAAGCATGTCTCAAGACTTAAACCCTATTGAGCATCCTCAAACGGAAGGTGGAGGAGCACAAGGTCTGTAACATCCACCAGCTCTGTGATGTCATCATGGAGGAGTGGAAGAGGACTCCAATGGCAACCTGTGAAGCTCTGGTGAACGCACATGCCCAAGAAGGTTAAGGCAGTGCTGGAAAATAATGGTGGCCACACAAAATATTGACATTTTCCCTTATAAGTACTCACTTTTGTTGCCAGCGGTTTAGACATTAATGGCTGTGTGTTGACTTGTTTTGAGGGACCAAATGTACAGCTGTACACTCACTACTTTACATTGTAGCAAAGTGTAATTTCTTTACTGTTGTCACATGAAAAGTTATAATCACATATTTACAAAAATGTGAGGTGTACTCACTTTTATGAGATAATGTGTATAGCTCATATATACATACACACACACACAAATAAAATAATGCCAAAGGGGACTGGCGCTTCACATACTGAGGGGATATTCTGCTAGCGTTGTGTTTATTTTTCATGTGAATCTCGGAGCTTTCAGAGGATTTGAAGGCAACCGGACAGATGGAACACTTATAGAAGACTTCACAGTGTTGCTCTTCAATGTGATTCCTTTGACCTTGAACCGCTTGGGAAACCATATCACAGTGGAGACATCTGGAAGACAGGTGAATTAAAAGTAACTTCTGCATTAATTTCCATTTCACAATTGGCATGTCAAAAAGTTATCCATTTAAAATTTAAAATCGAAATCAAATAAGCCATTGCTTAGTATTGATGTGCCTTCAACATCAGTTCGTTGATTATTTATTCATACCACCAACTCGCTGTTGCAAGAGCTTTCATTGTTCACTACTGTATCTAACACTGAAAGTGAATTAGAAAACCACATTTTAAATTATTCTGCTGAAATGTGTCTGCAAACTCCATCCTGCTATATTAGCTAGGCCACACTGGAAAATTATACTTGTTAAATTCAACGCGTATTTACCTGGGTAAATAAAATTGCACCCTCCCCCTCCACCATCAATAGTAATCATTTTCATAATAATAATAGTAACAATAGGCCACTTTTCAACGTGTTATACTTACTTGTACCAAACCTTGCGTGCATAATGAAGGCAGTTCTCCCTCACATGCTTCTGTATGTCGGCAGAGCGACTCAGAGCACCACACTCAGGGCAGCAGTAAGGGGACTTGTGTGCATGAATGCGTTGGTGAGCTCTATAGCTGCACTTGTTGGGTAACAGCATTGAGCACACCTTGCATGTCTACAAAATAAAGGACAGAAAGCACTGGTTAAGAATTAAGAAAAAAAAACTCTATTTATTGAGTTATATTGTATAAAGCCGACCGACACCAATGCAATAAGACATATTGAAAAACACATTTGACAATTCCTCAAATGTGGCTATCAGAAAACATTTACACCTGTGGGCACTGGGAAAATTATTCCTGCACTATTAATAACAGGCTACAGTTTCCAACATTGTATTCAATATATTAGCCAAAATTAGTAATGTTTCTGCAATGCCAATGTGTCAACACCGGCCGATAATATTGGCCTTGCGCCTGTATCTTCCAATGTGTTGTTGGGACTCTACTACTGTAAATATCACTTTTCCAGGCCGTCTGTACCTTCCAATGTATTGTTGGAGCTCTACTACTGTACAGTATTGTAGATATCACCTTACCAGGCCTTCTGTATCTTCCATGGGCCTCTGGTAGTGGCCAGCCAGAGCCCGGTAGTCAGGCAGCTGCTTGTTACACTCTAGGCAACGAAGCCTGTGGCGGATGACGTTGTCGGCATACAAGGGCATGACCGGTTGGCTTTTTCTGTGTGAAGACTGGGAGGAGTACGGGTGTACACGGTTGGGCGTTTCAGCGCCGAGCGGCGCAAACATCTGCTCCTCTGCAATGGGCTTCATGTGGAGCTGGGTGCACTGCATCACCACGCCGCTGCTCTTGTGCTCGCGCGCATGCGCCAGCAGGGCGCACCTGTTGAAGAACACCAGGGTCCTGGCGCAGTGTGTGCACGCCACCTCGATGTGAACGCTCCTCCTACTGTAGTGGAACAGCAGACTGCGCTCCACGCCAAAGGAGTCGCCGCACTCCAGGCAGCAGTAGCCGCGAGACGGCAGGGCAATGTCGCTCTCCGCCGGAGGGTTCAGGTCGGGCACGTACGTGGGCACGGGGTTGCCGTTGCTCAAAAGCTTGTTCAAGGTGCCCGCCGCCGTGTTGGGCACGCAGGGCCGGGCGTGGGGGGGCAGCGGTTTAACCTGGTGCACCAGCGGGACGGCACTGCACACCGCGGCGGAAGGAGAGGACGGGGAGAAGGCGTGCTGGCTCTGCTGGTGAGAGGCGGAGCGCGCGCTGACCGAGGCAGCCACACTGTGAGGGACCAGGTTCAATTTGGCCAGGTGCATAGCTTTGGGGAGAAAGTGGATGTTGGTGGCGCCAGGGCCCGGAGCCCCTGTCTTCTGCTTCTGCCTTTGCAGCGACGTGCGCGCTTTCACTGGCCGGCCACCACCGCTGTCGTCCACCGCCGTCATTAGGCCTGTCCGTCTGGAATGCCTCGCCAAGCTGTGCTGCGTGACACTGGACGACGCAGTGCCTGCACTGTGTAGTCCAATATGGCCGTCAGCGGCCATGCTCTGGCACTGGCGAGGAGAAGCTTTGCAGTAAGAGTTCTCCCTGATCAGGGTCTGCGATGGGGAGGACTCACACGGCGACTGAATCTCATCCGTTTCCGAATCGGGCAAGACGTTCGTGACCGTGCGCCTGATCAGGCCAGTAACGGTTTTGATGGTCTTAATTCTGACGCGTGGTATGACGGGGGACGCTTTGCCGCTACAGTCGCTGCAAATGCTTCCGGGGCTGTCGGAGGGCTTCAGTAGCCGTGTTACAGTAGCCTGGAGGGGACTCCTGGGGCTTTGCGGTGATATGGGCACCTTGGAACTGGCCTTCACACAGTCATCGTGAGCCGCTGTTTGTTCAGTCGGATGCTTCCTAGGATGTAAAGCCGTCAGTGCTTCGAGACATGAGGATGTTTGAGACTGGACACATGGAAGAGAGGGAGAAACATTAGGCTTAGATACTCTACTGCAGTTGCTCTCAACAGCCTTTTGGTAATCAATCGGTGAGGGAAGTCTATCATTATTTGGGTCTCCTTTGTCCCCCTCGTCTCTGATATGCATCTGAGATGAATCCTCATTCCTTGCGTTTTCTGCAGTAGGCCCATTGATCGGTTCTGTTCTGGTGTTCAATGTGTTCTCCAGAATATCACACTCCTGGGAGCTATCGACAAACATGTTGAGGTGCAGTTGTTTTTGATTGGCTATTCTTGCAGTTTCCACCAAAACTGAAGGTGCTGGAAAGTAGGATCTTTCTTGTTTTGGATAAATATCATCTCTACCACTGTGAGCTTCTTCTGATTCAGGACTAGAGATGGGGCTGAACTGAGAAAACGTCTGAGAAAAGATTGGCGGTGGTTCAGGTTTAAGTGTGTGAAGTTCTCTTGAGCCATCTCCATTCAATGTAGACGCAAAGGTTTTGGTAAAGCCACAGTCTGTTGACTCAGAGGAGTCAATGGAGGTTCCTGATCCCCTAAACCCATTTTGCAAAGTTGCTCCTGAGTGTAGCCTGTCGCCAATATCCTCCAAAGATTCCTGGCAACTCGTGTTTTTGACAATAACACTTACAACAGGAATATCTGCTGGAGCTTGGTGAGCCAATAAACTGTTGTCATCCAGACACATTCCTTCATGTTTTAGATGATTCTCTGTGTCTTCATGATTGCCTTGAATTGGCTCCTTGGCATCCAACCCAGTTGCATCTGGGATGTCAAAGGCAGCCAGAAGATCATCAAAATCTGGGGTTTTCATGTCACCCATATTTGAAGTGGATTGTTTCAAAACTCTGTGGGGTGGGGTGGGGGAGGGGGTGCAGGAGAACATACTTATGCTTAATTTGAAGAAGGTAATGTTTACACAACAGAACTACTTTGCTACAGGCTCTGTGCTATCTTGAACAAGTCCGATAAAAGCAACAAAATCATCAGGTAAAACAATATTTTGCTTTAAATGATGCCAACAAAACCTCGACTTATAACCATATAGTTCTATGCTTATAACTAACGAAAATTTGAAAGATTACAAACGTGCTATTATGTTGCAAGAGACAAACATTCTCCACTGCAGTTACTAGTTGTTTTGGCGTTATTGTTAGCTGTCAGACGCAAAAGGTGGTACTGTAGTAAGCCTGGTTGCTAATGTATCGCGCACGGGAGCACGACACTGCAGTAGCGTCATATAATATATACATTCGCTATCTTACCATCGCATGATATGCTATGCAAATACACGTACCATTGGGTTCGGCAACGATGAGTATCTAGAAATATGTATGATGTGTTGGGCTGCCTAGCGTTAGCCTTGAAGGCCTTGACAGCTTCCTCCCAAGCCCAAGCTAACCACAGTCAGCAATCACACCTCTTCCGGCCCCTATCTGACATTTCCGCGTGCCAGTTAGTGGTTACGTGTGGATCAGAGGCGGAACAGTTCTAGTGGTGGAAAACATTGTTTTTTCAGACATCAGTTTAATTATTTTTGAAAGTAAGCTATGTGTGTTATTTTGCATGATAGGCTATGCAATTCCGTCTAGCGGCCTAAACCATACACCTTTCACAGTGTTAGGGTAGATTGATTATTTTATTGATTATTTTTTTATTCTCCACGGCTGTCCTTGGCCTGGAACCAAACTGCCGACAATTTCCGAATATGCTCACCGGTGGTCAGTAGACAATGTCCAGCACATTTATGTATAGCGTCATATCGATTGTCAAATTGAAACATAATGGACTCTGTTGGTTTATAAGCATGGTTACTATGATTCTTTTGGGAGTTTTCCATTGTTTTATGTGGCTGCGCCACAGCGGCGTTTCTGGCCAATCTGGCAACCTAGGCAAGATCTTTAAAATTGCCCATGAACCCTTTATAGCTTAATTGAATCAGTTTCATAAAGACAACACTACCACATATATCTATCTTTTAATAATAATTAAAATGATTAAAAAAATGTATTTGTTTGATTGACAGGCAATTTGACTAATCAGAAGGCCAGGATGTTATCCGCTACAATTTTTCAGATTAACAATAAAATAATCACATGTTGTGAAAATGTTGTTGTGAAAATGTCGAAAGGATATTAATATGGGACATGTAGACCTAACATAGACAGCATCCTACCTACAGTAGGCAGACAGATCTTTGCATTTCCTGATGACATGCAGAAATAGGCTACTGTAAATTGTGCAATGGAATTTAGATAATCAGAAAAAATTATTGGACAGTCGAATACATTTGTTAAGATAATAATAATATAATTACTAAACTGTATATTTACTATACTGTATAATTTTTACTACATGGAACAATTTATTTTAAATTTGAAAGAGTTGTCGATCATAAGGATTAGATCATAAGGATTAACTTTCATAGTAAATTAGACCTCTTTTTCTAACATGACACATCGATATGATAAACGTTTATTATTATTATTATTATTATTATTATTATTATTATTAATTACCGGCAGTTGTTTTGAGCAACTGCATACATCTGGTAGCTAAAACCCAAATTATTATTTCCTACAATTATTGTTAATGACACTATGTTGGATGTATGGGTGTTATGGTCAGATGTTGACATCTAATCCATCCATAATATCGGTTGGCGCGACTGAATCGCTCCTGGCGGGAGTCCCTCCTGCAGATGGCGTCCTACTAGGTTGCCTGTGCCTAGACACTACAACAATACAGATTTTCTGCTAGGCTCTGAAACCACTGAAACATACATCAAATGGTAAATTGATATGTCCTTCTTAATAGCCTACTTTTATGGCAGTGATAATCTGATTGACAAAATGCAAGCCATATAGCCTATTCAGCTGTGTCTGAAAATAAAAATAGGCTAGGTAGGCCTATAATGGTCACGTTCTGCTGTCCATGTCCTTGTGTCTTCCCTGTGTTCCCTCCCCTGTGTTCTCTTCCCCCGTGTTCCCCCTGTGCTTCACTTCGAACTCGTATAAACAAATCCGTGTATCCGCTGTGTTCCAGTCCGTGTATCCCGTGTTCCAGTCCGTGTATCCCATGTATTCCAGTCCGTGTATCCCATGTGTTCCAGTCCGTGTATCCCGTGTTCCAGTCCGTGTATCCCATGTGTTCCAGTCCGTGTATCCGCTGTGTTCCAGTCCATGTATCCCGTGTTCCAGTCCGTGTATCCCATGTGTTCCAGTCAGTGTTTTTCCATATGTTCTTGCCCTGGTTGATTGTTATTTGATTTCACCTGCCACTCATTGTCTGTGCTTAATGGTCTGTCTTGTCACCCAGTATTTAAGCCCTAGTATGTTCTGTTGTCTTTGTTGGGTTATTATTTGCTGTCAGTGCTCTGTGTTGCGTGTTCCTGTCTGTGAGCTTTATTAAACCCCTGAACTCTGAGAGCTTGTGTGTTGTGCGTTTGGGTCCTCATCTCCATCCGGCCTGACAGAGAATATTTTCCATAATTATCTTATTTGAATAATCATCTTTATCATTAAAATCACATTGTTTATTATTATTATTATTATTATTATATATTTTTTAATTATTATTATAAAAACATTTTTTTTAACGATCATTCTATTTATATAAGCCTTTTTGTCTCTCACAAAATATTATCCTTTTTCTAATAAACATTCAAGAAACACCTGTTTTTATTTTAACATACTGAATAAGATGTTCAGTCCAACCCAGTCTCAAAGCTTTTTAATGAGTCATGTTGGTGGTTTTTAACTTCATAGGAAATAAGGGCACTGAACCAAGATTAGGTAAATGTAATGATTTGCAGAAAAGTCTAATTACAGTATCATTAACACGTGCAATTTGATTTTAATACCATGAGAGCAAAGGTGCACATGGCCATTAGTTTTATGAACCATGGTCAATTGTGCTTTTGTAACTTTGCCAAGCGTCCAGAGATGTGATAAACATATTTAATCATCAAGAAGTAGAACAAATATACATAATTTGTTGCACTCATAAATTTTATGGTGTTGTTATTTATTTGATAAATATAAAGCAATGGTTGGTGATCACATTGCTTCTTAAAGCAAAGGTGAAATAAACTTAATACAACTTTTTGTTTAACTTTGTAAAATTTGTCATTGGGGATACTATATTTTACCATTTCAAAATGTATTAGATAATATGCAGTGTTGATTAAATCTATTAAAAAAGTACATATCTTAATATGAAAAGTTAAATGTAAATGAAAGTTTATCATTAAGACAATTGGGAAGATTGAATGAATCTTTATGTACACTATGTAAAAATATTTTAAGAGGTTGGGCAATTAATAGGAATAATAACATATAGAAGGCAAACCCTGTTACATGTGCTCTATAATATATATTTGTATTTCCATGTAAAGTGAGATTATCATTCATCGATGACCTATAGACATCATATTATATCATATCTTGTTGTATGTGTTATAATGATTTTTCAAATTGTATAATAGATTACCCATCAAGTCATTGCAGCATTAATCTATATTAATCAGATTTATATTTGGCAGTCAAATATACTTCCTAGTAAGTAATAGAACTCGGAGCATAACGTAACAAACTTAACAAGATAAGCTCTTTTTATGGAGGGCAGAGTACACTATACTGTCCTGAGTATTTTGGTTAACAGCATTTGTCCCACTCTGTAAGAACACTGAATGAGTAAGCTATTAGCTATGCTTTCCTTGAATTTAGTTTATGTTGTAGGTTTTATATTTATTGTTTGGTCAAGATATGTCACAGACAAGCTCTGCCTGTGTTCTTATCCATTCAAGCTTTTAATACATAGAAGTGTTCAGCTTTTGTTCAAAGACTGCAAAATACATGCAATAATATATCTGTTTTCCAGTGGAAGCCACAGGTATCCAACTCAAAGATGCAGCACATGACAATGGAAATGGTGTGGACAATCTTGCTTTTGAAATACAGGTATTGTTTAAGGCCTATGCTTTAACTAGGATTTTCAAGTGTTTGATGTGATAGTATGCATACAAGTTCTTGCTTTCTTAGGAAGATAACATCTCTGCTACTAGCAATATCAAGAAAAGAAAATCTAAAACAGGAATGGGATCATACCTGAGGTTAGTTAATTCTTTTTTTTAGTTCTTTTTTTTCTTTAGGCTTTACGAAATTATAATATAATTTACAATTTACAATTTACTTGAAAATAGTCCATGCAGTACTAGAACATCTGTTGATATCCATTGTTGTTTTTTTTGTGTGTTTTGTTTTGTTTTGTTTTTAATGATATAAGGTTTTTGTGTTACTGACAGTCAGAATTAATTGTATTTCAGAAAGCTTAGATTCTATAAATGTATGTATTTTGCAGTGGAAACCGACCAGTTGATTTGCACTTTAGCCAGGTTTTCAAGCCGTTAACTGCCACAGAGGATTACATTAGTGCTCACTCAGAAAGTTTCAAATACACTGTGCTGGGCATTCTTGGAGCTGGTAATGTATTTATTTTTGGTCTGTTTGCAATATTCTTTCAATAGGCCTACTGGTGGTGTCTGTTTGTTTGTAGAGCAATACATATAACATTATCAAAACTATTACTATGTAATATGTTGTATTGCTATGTAATTGTATATAATTGTGTTTAATAAAATAGTATTTTCCTCAAATGTAGGGTATGTGGTATACTTTATCGCAGCCTGTGTGCTGGATTTTCAGAGGGCCGTTGCACTTGTAGTCTTGACAAGCTTAGCAATTGTCTTCAAAGCCTACGATCTTTTAAAGAGGTACAAGGGAACAAGCATCAGCAGGTGTTTTAGACCTGCAGTTAGATGGTTCCAATCTAATTTGTACTGGATAAAATGGTGAGTAGCTACCAATGTGTCTCTATATAATACATGAAGTATGCCTTTATTTGACCACTGTCAAAATGAATTTGGTTCTACAGGGTGTTTATCTCACTGGTGGTGGTCTTGTTAGTGGTATTCCTGGTTCTGGAAACAATAAAACGACCTCAACAGCTTATCTCCTTTGGCGGTGTCTGCATGTTCATCCTGCTTATGTTCCTATTTTCAAAACACAGGACAGAGGTGAGATATGCTCCACAGGTTAATCAAGGCGTGAAGGTATTATGTTTGCATAGAAATTATCTTTCAAAGCATCTGATCTTTTTGCTTTGGATACCACTTGGATTCCACTTGACCAATGACTGATCTACTGACACGATATACTGTGTAATAATTCTCTATGGGTTTAGGTGTCATGGAGGCCTGTCTTCTGGGGCCTTGGATTGCAGTTCTGTATTGGCCTTTTTGTCATAAGAACAGAGCCAGGCCTTATTGCTTTCCAGTGGCTAGGAGATCAAGTGCAGGTAATACTGCTGAAGTTTCTATATTTACTAGGGCTGGGCATTAGTCAGACTGAATTAATTTTTAACCATAATCTTTAGACTCTTCTTGTGTAGCCTTGTTGTTGGTCCATAAACTTACTCAATCAGAAGCAAGTATGCGCTAACCTTTAATATGCTTTTGTAATTGAGTTGTATGCATAACACCATGAAATATCAGATATGAAGTGAATGAATCAAAATCATTAATTTCTCACTAATGATTTCAGACATTCCTCGACTACACAAAAGCTGGGTCATCATTTGTTTTTGGAGGGCTGATTTCAGACATATTTGCATTTCAAGTAAGTGAATTCTTTGTTATTGAAAATGATTTGAGGAAACCATTGATCCAATTGAATATATTTGTCTTCAATTCGTTTCTATGTATTATTGGGTTCTTAGGCTCTGCCCATTGTCATATTCTTCAGCAGTGTGATGTCAGTGCTTTACTTTCTGGGGATAATGCAGTGGCTCATTGTTAAGGTATGTGCATAGTGCATGGTGCGTTTGGTCTGGGCGTGAGTTATGCCCATATTATGGTACGTATGAGGATGTGTTTCTGTCCACGTAGATCTCCTGGGTTATGGAGATAACGATGGGAACCTCACCCACTGAGACTTTGAGTGTCGCAGGCAACATATTTGTTGGACAGGTAGGCTTGATAACTTATCTTAAGGCGTGTCAAAAGATTGGTTCACAATTCTGCAAGCTTGATATATACCATTGCATTGCATACTCTACTTATTTTCATTATTCTTCTATTATTTACTATATTTGAGCTACATTAGGTATTTTCAAATCAATTGCTCACTGTGTTTTATTCATTAGACAGAGGCACCACTGCTGATTCGGCCCTATTTAAAGGACATGACTAAATCGGAGGTCCATGCTGTCATGACTGGTGGATTTGCAACCATTGCAGGCAGTGTAATGGGAGCATTCATCTCATTTGGAGTGAGTTGGGCCACCCACAGTAGAAACATTTATCACTAAAGGGAAGACACTCCACATGCTACAGTATAACCCATTATATCAAAAAGCATAGTTCATTTGGCAACATTATATGTTTTCAACACATGCAAGATGCCAAACCTCTGCTCCTTGTAATTGTACTCATTGTACTATAAGCTGTTTTGGATCGAGCGAAATTACCTACTATCACAATAAATATGTTTATGTCTACCAGTAGTCAAACTAAATATAAAACAAATAATATAACATTTGATAATGCCGTCAAATGTAGGTGTTAAGTTGTGTTGTATACAGTATAAAAGCATCTGCCAAATGATAAACTGTAGCGGTATGTAACCCATGTTGCTACAGTATATAGGACTATTTGCTGATGTTTACTTGCCCCACATACAGATTGACGCATCTTCTCTGATATCAGCATCTGTGATGGCTGCTCCATGTGCCTTGGCATTCGCCAAACTGTCTTACCCCGAGACCGAGGAGAGCAAGTTTAAGTCGGAGAAGGAGATTAAAGTGGCGTGTGGGTATGTGTCACTCGTTGTTCATCTCCTCTGGTTCTTTAGATGGGTTGGCCCTCGTTACGTATTTAGCAATGTCTTTCCTCTACAGTGACGAGCAGAACATTTTGGAAGCTGCTAGCAGTGGGGCATCTGCATCAATAAGTCTCGTTGCTAACATTGCAGCAAATCTGATAGCTTTTCTGTCCATTCTGGAGTTCATAAATGCTGCTTTGAGGTGGCTAGGTGGTATGGTGGGATATCCTTCAATCTCATTTCAGGTAAAGCCTCTTCGCCATGGTCTTATACTATAAGGTAGACTTAGATATATTATTGTATTATATTCAGCATTATTATTTATGTCCACAGATTATATGCTCTTATGTGTTTATGCCAGTGGCCTTCATGATGGGGATACCATATGAAGAGTGTTTCACTGTGGCAGAGCTAATTGGCACCAAATTATTTCTTAACGAGTTCATAGCTTATGAGACGTTGTCCAAACTGAAGACTAACAGGCTCAATGGACTAGATGAAGTTATTGGAAGTGAAAGGCAGTGGATCTCTGTGAGTGAAAATGTCCATACTGAGTAATATAATAATAATAATAATAATATAATCTTCTTTAATAATATAGGCCTAATCGTCATTTGGTTTTGCCCCTTGCAGGTCAGATCTGAAATCATCTGCACATATGCGCTTTGTGGGTTTGCCAACTTCAGCTCATTAGGCATTGTGATTGGAGGCCTGTGTGAGTATCATCCTGTCCCTCAAGAGTTAGCTACTTGGATACAAATTGTTCTGTAATATGTTCTCTCTGGAGAAGAGTTGTCTAATGGTTATTTTTTGTTCTGTATCAAAGCCTCTATTTGTCCAGCCAGAAGAACTGACATTGCCTCTTTAGTGTTAAGAGCACTATTCACAGGGACATGTGTATCTCTTGTTAATGCTTGCATTGCTGGTGAGTACATATATTATACAATATTACATTATTTGAAAATCTAAAGTCAAAATGATGGTTAAAACATTAACAGTAAAATGTTACTGGTTATTTAGTGTTACATAAGAGTGAGCATTGCTTTTTCAGGACTTCTCTTTGTTCCACCACTTGACTGTGTAGAGGTGTTAAGGACAATCTATTTCAATGTAACTGAGGTCAATATTCAAACTTGCTGTGATGACCTGTTTAAAAGGTAAGCATTCTAAAAAGTATGGCAGATAACATATTCTATGTAATCAGACCAGACTAATATTTGCTCTCTGTGTTAGTGTGGATTGATTACATTTTAGCCATAAAAGCTTTTATATATGTGTTGCGCTGGTGTGGAAACTCTGTAATTAACTATTTCAGTAATATGATCTGGCTATATCTTTGAAACCTGATTCTATCAGTTGATCTACTGATGAAATGCAATATCACATGGCACATTTTCCTTTAAGTAAAAACAATAACATTCTTGTAAGATTACTTGGATATTACATGTAGTTTGGCTTTTCAAATAAATAATATACAACCTTTTCTATTTGTAGCACTATAAACAATGGGACCATTTCGTTTGAAGGATCGTGGAATACAATAGCAAATGCCACTTATTACTTTACTGAATGTTGTAGACTTTTTGATGGGCCTGTTTGTAGGTAATCCTTGTGTGTGTATATATGAAATGAGAGAGCAATTTCAATGATTTGCCTTAATGTATTTAGACTGTATATATGTGTTTGTTTTTATTGATCAGTAAAACATTGTATCTGTTAATGTCAACATTTATACATAGATGGGTGTTCTTATTTTACTTTACCTAATTTATACTGTCATGTACATAGTGTGAATTATTACAAACATGCGTTAGCATGTAAAGCACACCTCAGAAATACACAAATTAACATTAATATACAATAAACTTTGTAATAATAGTTTTTATTCATAATAATTCACACATCTTCAATTTGTTAGTTTTGAATAATTCAAAATGAAGTGAAAATCTTGTATCACAGGGTACTAATGTTTGACTTTTATTTTAGAAAATTAGCTTACTGTGAGCAAATCAATGATTGACAAACCCACCTTGTAAACAAATGTATTGGTCTTATTCATTGACTTACTTGCAGAACATTCATCCATGTGCTACTTATTTCCCCCTACACTGCCTCCCATACAAATGCCATATCTATATACATGCTTACAATGTCAGCACTATGCTTTTGCTCCAATATCACACAAAATACTGTAATTGCAGACCAAATTGAAATTGTATATTAACTGTTGATAGCATGTGTTCTACTGGAATATTTGGAGGCTTCTTCAAAGACCCCTTTATGGAAATCCAAAAGATGCTATGGCTGCTTTCCCATTTTTACAAATGAAGCATGCATGCCAGTTATTGGGAGCCAACGCCATTTCAGAATGAAGATTGCCTAAAGGTGGATTCAGCGATTGTCAGCTACTTTTTGTCAAATTCAGCGAACTCATAGCCCGCTAGATGTACTCTCTGTGCTCACTGAAAAAGAATCACATGCTCACACAGCCCTCTGTAATTGGGATCACAATGTGGTCCAGACCGCACCACACAACACTTAGCTCAGCCTTGGCATTGCATATCCAATTTATTGGGCAGATTTTGATCAAGTTCAAATATCAATCATCTTTCTCCAGCATTGCTGACACCACCTTTAAACTGGAGGACACAAGGAGAAATGACTGATTTAAGTCTAACTTAGTTGTTAGTACACCTCCTGGAGCTGCAACTCATGTAGTGAAAACCCACAATAGCTCTGAGAATTTCTGAGAATTCACCCATGTTCAAATATAAAGTATATTCAATAGTTTAATACTATTTGACTTGCTCATACTTTTCTTTGTCAGTTTTACAGTAAACCACAAGTGCCATGAAGTGCAACAATGGGACCTGTAAACTGTTAACAGCTTGAGCCAAATTCCTGTCAGTGAATATGTTCAAAGAACTCTTTAAAAAAGTGCACACAATTTGAAGACATAAAGACTGTGCTTTGTCTATGATTACATGTATAGATGTGATAGTTTTCTGACATAAATAATGTGTCATAACTTATAAGCATAACCAGTGTACAGTGTCTACAAATTAACAAAAAAAACTTTACAACCTAAAATTGTACTGTACATCACAGATGTAGACAAAATACACCCATTTCAGCTGTTAATATAGATACATATAGAGTTCTTCACATCTCTTCCCATTTTTTAAACTGTAGTTTAACAGATTACTGGAGGGAGAGTTCTCCAGTGATAACGTCAGTTCCGAAATTCACAGTAAAGTTGCCTAGATAGCACCTAGACAGCATTTCTTTGATATATCTCTCTGATACAGTATTCCTATTTCCTGCTAAAAACCAATTTCTTCTTGATCTATAGTGCTCTTCTGTTATAGTGTTCAAGACGTAGCTTTGTCATTTAAAAACCCTTCTATTTCTACCTCATCTGGACAACCTCATTCGTTTCCTCAGACGTGGGTTTAATTTTGTTCTCTTCTGCCTCCTGAGCCTTTCTAGTCACCTTTGGGCTAGACGACGTCTTTTTGGACAGCAGAGGACTGTTAGTTCCTTTACGCTGTGTCTGTGGACTTGAGGAGCCCAACTTGCGGTTTAGCAGAGGGCTACGGGAGCCCTTAAGCTTCACGGGCTGCTGGAGGCTGTCCATAGGCTTCAGAGGACGCAGGTTAAGAAGCCCACAATAGTAGTTACACTGATGATGGCTCAGGAACTGCTCAAACACTTTAGGAGAGCCCTTTCCGGTAAGACCTTGATACCTGAAATATGGATATCATACTTTAAACTCAGACCATATACGTTACATCAGTATGTTCACAAGTAGCACAGCACAGAATCGACATAATTACGTCATGCTACCATGGTCACATAATTGGCTAAACTCCTCAAAACCCATCTCATCAATGCTGCCTATAACATTTAACCCTTTGTTCCACTCTCACTTTACCCCCCCTGCCCTCCCATATATTATTATTTTATTTTTTATTTTCTACATATTTCCCAAATCTTATTAATTTAAATATATCTTGTTTCTAAAATGTATATTCCTATATAGAGATGGCTGATATATATATCTCAGCCAAATGTTTTATACATCATTCTATTTGCCTATTTACAACGTGAGATGTACTTGAGTGTTTTGGAAAGTGTCCTGAATTCAAACATATTATTATTATTAATTGTATTATTATTATTATTGTTCAGATACAAACCCTGTTGACTTCATCACAACTCTAATGTTAGTCAGCTTGGTTCCAGCACCTATAGCACAGAACACAAAGGGTCATTATTCATATTCACATTGTTTACCTCAGGATCTCTTTTCTTTGTTACACTGTCTATAAACCTTACCCTCCAGACGTGTGACTAATAAGTTGCCATGCGTCCATTGTTGGAGCCAGTGCTGAAATGTGCAGCATTTCTGTTCCACTTCAGAGGTGGTTCTAGTAATTAAACTGCCTTTAGCATCCATCATGCAATATTTCAGGAAGATGCCATCAAGATCCATTTCCACTGTTGCATATGGCACAGAGTTTGCAGGCCGGCAAATCAGGTACTGAGGAATTATTCTGTGGAAATAATGAGGGATGGGCATAGGGTATGCTTATTATTTTCTCTGAAAGTAATTACAGCTTACATTTCATCACCGCAGTTACTTACTCTAGTGAAGACCCAAACATCTCAACAACTCTTGCCTCAGCAGCAAAGATTTTACAGTATTCCCGAATCATGTTTTGGACTTTACACTCCTGGAAAAACAAAGGATTTCATTAAAGAAATGTGTGCGTGCAGCATAAGATAAGATGCTTGCACTGTGAACTGCAACTCACTTGCTTAGTAACCTCGAGATTCTTCTCTACAAGGTTGCTCTCCTCTTTGGTCCCGTAGGCGATGGGGCTTTGAACTTTGATGATGCAGGTGCTCCCAGAGTCAAATATGGGATCCAAGCCGTAGATAACCTTAACCCTGCTGGCTTTGTGTGCACAACCCTCCCCGACGCGCGCCTCCGTGCTAATGATGCGGCCAAAGAACTTCTCCCCCCAGCAGCCTGAGTCCGCCAGACCCTTGGCGAACAGCATCGGGGTCATCTCGATCTCCTCTCCAACTGGAAAATACAATAATGCGTCCCTATCACCAATGTCATTACAATTACCTACAGTATAATGTTTTAATATGGTAATGTGAAATGACTTACCTTCCAAATCCTCTTTTAGAAGGATCTCAGACATAACTGTAAAATAGTAATGGAATATTAATTACATGAATCCAGTAACACACAGTCAGGAGAAAAGTAAATCAATATAATTATTATATATTATATAAAATATCGAATAATTATATTGATTGACTGCAAATAAATATGGTTTGCCTAATCTTGACAAGCATTTCCTTCTTACTTCTTCTCACTGTTTACCAAAGGTATACTGCAATCAAAGAAAATAAGAAACGTATCAGCAGATTATTGTCAATGATCACCAGCCACAACGTACTGTCTTCACTGAGCAGGTAATCGGTACTGTCTGTGCCATATTCGTTGTTGATAGTGCAGGCGTACACTCCACAGTCTTGGCTGGAGGCCTGGACAATAGCGAGGGCTACTTGGCTCTCGTCTCCACCACTTAGAAAAAAAGGAGAGACAAACACAAAACCAGAAGAGAGCTCCATGAGATAATTGACTGGAAATGATAGTGTTCGAAACCTGCACATGTTTATACCACCAGAGGTCAGTGTGTGACAGATGGGGAGTTTCTGTGACTGTGGAAGGGATAATTCTGCTGACACAGCAACTGAGCAGCGCATATATAGACATTTAGTGCCCTCCCCCTGGAGATGGTGAAACAGGGTCTCGGGTTACAGTGGCTGTGTCTGGCCAGAGCTTCACTTCCCTGCCACAGCTGTGGGGCTCACAGTCGCATGAGAATGAGAGAATGATATAGCCGTGGCATGCACTTCTCAAATCTGCTCATCCTCAAAATATATGTGCTGCTGGACCAGTGGTAGGCCTATTGATCGCTCTGCAAACCAGGTCCTCACATTGCACCATGCAAAATATGGCACACAGCAGGACATGCAGACTTAGCCCTACTATTGTCTTACGAAATAGCCTATACTACACCTATCACAAGGGGTCCCTTTGACCTGGGGTCTAATTTGTGTCAAAACTCAACTAACCCCTTGAATACAAATGTGAAATTTGGCACAATACAGCTATATAATACAGACAACATCAACTGTTCTGCTAACTCTTTAACTCCCCATGCACACGATATAATGTAGATCAAATTGACATAAATCCCTCAAATACAAATATATGTATTTATAAGTATTTACGTGTACAGTACCTATGTTTGTTAGCAACCTAGCATGCATGCACATATCTTTGGCATATATATAGGCCCATAAATGTCTTCCTACTCATTAGGCCTACAGTAAATACACAGCAAAATCACGAGTGTTGAAACTACAGTGTCAGTGTTGAAATGGGCAGTGCAGTGTTGATTTAACACTCTAGGGTTGTAAAGTAACACTGGGGGTGTTGCATCCATTTCAGTGACAGTGTTAATTCTGGGTGTAATATTGACACTGAAAACTAACCACGCCTACATTTTTCAAATCCAACAGCCACCTGCTGGCATGCCTACCTCCACTTGGAAAATGCATTTTGTTTTCATGTACCAGCTTTTTGAACAAATCCAATATTTTAGAAGTATATACACAATATGTTTCTCTACATCTGACAGCAGTATCAGATGAGTGATATTCAGTAATTACTTAGTTGGTCTTACAGCATATAATAATTTTTAAACCCACCATCAACAATCTATCTCAAACACCTTTAACCAGTCTGAGGCTGCGGTCACACATAAGCATATGAAAAACTGACCAGGCGATGGACAGTTGCCTTCCGATGTGAAATTCATGTCTTGTGGTGCTGAATGTGTAAAGTGCAGGAGGTGTCACACTGAATTCAGTTTCCCATGGTTTGTAGTCTGTATGAGTGGTTGTTGCTCACACATAGCATGAGCGGTTTTGACAAGAGTCAAGGGGTGGGGGAAGACTCTGGACAGACCTGGTAAGCCCAAACAGATAGTGCGGGTGAACTGGGAACGTCTGGAGGAGGCCCCTGTCCGTGAGATCTTCAACTCACACCTCCGGCGGAGCTTGTCTGGCATCCCTGTGGAGGTTGGGGACATTGAACCTGAGTGGGCAATGTTCAAAGCTTTCATTGCTGAAGCTGCGGC
>JAODTR010003513.1:0-12725 GCA_025399935.1 Amblyopsis rosae
GTTTGGGGTCCCCTGCTGGAGCTGCTGCCCCCGCGACCCGACTCTGGATAAGTGGATGAGGATGGATGGATGGATGGCATTCATAATCATGTAGTACATTCCTACAGTAAGTTGCTGCAGTATACATAAAGTATCCAGTAGCTACAGAATAGAGCTTGTCATATTTCTCACGTTTAAAGCTCAGTGAGTGGATATGATGAATTAAAACAAAATGAGAGTTATATAGATTATTACTGGCTGTGGGACAGTAGTGGGTCTTTGCTAATTTCCTAATTTGATTTCCCTCCTCAAATAGAGCAAGTAATTTATTCAGGAGACCAGAATTCGACCAATTTAGCCGGCGAGCTCCTTCGCGGTGGTAATGAGGATAAACAGCGAGAACGACCTGCAGCCTAATCATATCCAGTCCATAGCCTGTCCAAATCTTACTCGTACAGTACATGAAAACACACACATTTCCCTTTGTCCCCAGTCTCTGCATTTTGAGCACAATCGTTATTATAGCAGTATAATAATTCATAAGGCCGAGTAGCTTGCCAATTAATCATTAGCCAAGTCCATTTTACCACACACCGACATGCTCACGCACAGAAAAGGATTTAGATTCATTACGTTAACAGTTCTTCAACATCACGACTATTTCTAAGTGTATTTCTAATTCTAATTACTTTTTCTGGCAACCTCACCTGGTACAGCCAAAGTGCTGCGCACCAGCAAATAGCGTATATATTGTTCCAAAGGCAGCCAGCGGTTCACAATTCATGTGTCCATAACCACCTACTCTTGTAGAAAGTAATGGGAGAAGAGAGACTTAAATTACAGTATACCTCACAACTTTATCCTGGGTATGGTAAGAGACCATGACCGCATCATAGGCAAGTTAATAGAGTTTGCTAGAAGGCCAATGGAAGGACTATGGACCTTCCCGTCGATCCGCCACTTATGGGCTCACAGATGCATTTCCTGTAACCCACCCCCACACAAACGCGCACACACACGCACACATGCACACGCCCACACACACACACACGGTGAAGCAGTACCTGCACTTAACACACTGGCCTCTGGGCGGAGCAAGGTGAAAACATCCCTTCATCCTCCACAGACCACTCACTCAAATCCTTCCCTTCATCTCCGCACACTGCATCCCCCCTCTTAACTGCTACCCTTGCCCCCCCGCCCCCGCTCCCCCTTCCCAATTCTCTCCCTCCTATTTGCCTTTCATTTGGTGTCTCTTTTCCCTCCAGCGCTTCTCCCTCCCTCTCTCTCACTCTCCCACTCTCGTGTTTTAGTTAGCGGTGCTGCATGCTATCATTTACACTGCTGCCCTCGCTTGTCTCCCTGTTTTCGCCTCACCCCCCTATCTCTCTGCCATCTTCCTACGCTGCTGTCGACTCTTACGGCACCCCACCCCACCCCTCTATTCATCCTGGGCACAAATGGATGGTAATAAGGGAGGGCGTGCGGAGGCCCAGCGCTACCATTCAAGCCTGCTGTGTTGAGTGATGGCACGCTGGCATGTTAGTGACTTTCAGTCTTTCAGGCACTGATAGCTAGTTGTTAGCACTGTTATTTAACCAGGCAGGGCTGAGTGGGATGTGCAGGTCACAGTTATGACTCCAGGTAGGGACTCGCTTGGGGACGTACAATTGGAAAGACGCGCTCACACACATTCATTCTGCCTGACCCACACCCCCGCCCTTACACACACACACGCCACATTCTTTTATAGGATTATTCATTTAATGGCATCCCAGCACTATTTGACGGTACACAGTAAAGTGGTTGAGTCAAGGGAGGAGTTTTAGTGACTTTCAGCAAAGGGCATGTGTCAGTTGCCATCTGAAAACTGTACAAGTTGTGAAGATGATGAGAACATCTATAGACATTCACTGACCCCTCTCCCCCCATCTCTTTGCCTTTCTCTCTCTCACACACACACGCACACACACTAACCCACTTCTATGAAATAAAAGCCACTAGAGCAATTATGACATAAAAAAGAGGCTGAGATTGCAGCTGAAAGGAGAGAACAGCTAGAGGGAAGTTTTCTGCAAGTCAATAAAGACCCTCCTGACTCATTCTGACTTGAATTTAGCTTCTGGCTGAAGTCAAAAGCCTTCTGACCTTTTTAATTATATTTTAAGATAAGGGACATGTCATTTTATGGCCATAGCATATTCCCCATCATTAATTGGACTTATCTGACTTATATTTATGTCTATTTAAATTGTGGCGCATGTATGCTGGCTGTCTGATCCCCAGAATGGAAGCTAACATTAGTTGGGTGTGAGGAGGGGCAATGCTAGTCCCTATGTGTATATCAGCACCATGGACAGTTCCAATGCAGTGGGACTCATTTCAGCACCACAATGCAGCTATACACCTCTACAAATGTACATCTACTGCAGGGCTATTCAAATCCAGTCCTGAAGGGCCGCTGCCCTACATGTTTAAGACGTCGCCCTGCTCCAACACACCTGATTCTAATGACTGGGTTGTCACCAGGCTTCTAACGACCCTTTCATTAGAATAAGGTGTGCTGGAGCAGGACTGGAAATGAATAGCCCTGACCTACTGTATGTAGGTGTACAGTTATGTGTGAAGTCATTTTGGAGCGTTCTGCTGAATATAGTTAGGAGTTATTAATTAATGAGTGTAAGAGTAATGAATAAATGACATTAGCCAGAGGTGATTACGACCATGGTGATTGCAACATTCATTGCAGAGGACGGGATGTTTTTGATGTTTTGGTTACCAGGTATGGGTTTATATCTGCAGTCTGTGTTTCTGTGGGGGATTTTCTTCACAAAGTATTGCAAAGTATCACTTGTCCTACTGTTTTGTGTTTGTGTGTGCAGGCAGGGCAATACATACTCCACACGACTTAACTAGGTGCCGTAGCGATATTCTCCTGAACGAAGGCTTGCATTGAAGATGATGTGAGGAAGGTGGAGAAAGTTTTTTATATATAGCTATTAATCACATTAAAGCCTTTAATCACATCACATTGTCAAAGGGCTGCAACAACATATTTCACATTTCACAAGAAACGACCCCCATAACCTGCTCCTGTTCCCGGGTAAAGAGAATCTTGCAATAAATTGTGTGTTAGTGTATTACAGCACTGCTGAAATGTATAACTAAGGAACAGTATATCATATCAGACAGTCAAGAGTGTAGACATTGTTAGGTAACAGGTGATTACAATTCAAATAATTTCATGCAACAAATTGATAGGTTAAAAGATTTTAGGTTGAGTATCACTTTTATTCTTTGAATGTCTAGAGAAATATGGTTCTGCTTTAAATAGATCTATGCCTGGTATGTCTATCTTTACAGTATGAACTATATTATGTGTCGTGTTACTTGTAAATACCATATATATGCTGATAGCCTGTTTGTTTGACCACCCTAGGACTACACAAGGCACCCACAAAGACCATCATTAGCCACATTGAATTATGTTTAAACAATTTTAATAAAGCTTGCACATTATAGACATTACATGATTATTTTATTTACAATGAAATGTTTATGACCTTATGACTAGGCAATACTGTGGTTCGCAATCCTCGCTCTGTCCTGATCTACTCTTTATAGCCATTTTAAATACAGGCATGTCTGTCTGTAATTTCTGCTATTATCCTCCATTTGTTTTTAACGCCATCTGTATTGTCCCACATGGAAGACCCATTAATAACACAACATAGCACGTTGTCCGCACGTATAGTTAAAAAATGAAAAGGTGAGAGGCACAACCTCAGTAATGAAGGAGAAGCTCAATATGTGTTCATTCAAGTAAAGCCTTTCACTCTCAAGGTCCTCATGTCTGACAAAAAGTTTCTTCCAGAACGACAGAGAGGAAATACATCTTTACACACGTACGTACTTAAAATCAGAATGAATGGCAGTCGTGGAGGGGTGATGAAAGACACGTTAGGCTGCTTCATTTCATTTGGCCATTTCTGTTCTTGCTACATTGAGATTTCCTCCAGTCAGTCTGTCACTTACTTTCACTCTAAATGTGAAGTACCCACCTACGCACCCCGCCCCCCCCACACACACACACACATAGAAGACAAACATGCACACAAACAATGTGATTTTAAACAACAATCATACCAATCTGATCTGATAAATAAATAAATAAAGAGCACCATAAATACCTTCTGACACCTGATGCACGTATGTGTGTGTGTGTGTGTGTGTGTGTGTGTGTGTGTGACTAAGCACTTTCATGTGATTTATGACATCCGATAAACCCAGTCGCTGCTGATTTTGTTTACCAAGTAATGTGTCTGGCCTGCTGGCGGCACACTAATGTGCACATACACACACAGACATGAAATGCACAAAGAAAGTGCATGAAATTACATACTTACATTCATCGTCACAAGCACCTCACGCACACAGGCTCATAAATAACGTCCTTAGCATAGGCTTAATAAGATCGATGCTCCTAGAAATGTGTATTATGCCTAAAATCCTCTCTATTAGCGCCCTAGTTCCCGGCTGTATCTCCCAGGTCACTGCGGGTTCTTCTAGCACAGCATACTGTAAGGAATTGTCACATAAAGACCTCCAAAACGAACCTTTCAATCTCTCACCTTTGCATTTCTTCATAGATCACATGATTAGACTCTACTGTAGGTTTGCTGTGCAGGTGACAACCTGGATTACTCAGTGTATTGCTCTCACACAGACCGACGACTTCAGAAAGCGCATTTCAAGCCATCTGTCACAGACAGTAGGGTGATAACACCAATGTGTTTACTCGCTAATGCTACCAGAAACATGGCTCTGGTGTGTGTGTGTGTGTGTGCTCTTAAAGAAGGCTAGCGAACAGTTTATTCCCGCCACCTGCTACTTCCCCATTCATCCATAGCGTTTTTCCAACATTCCGTCTGGATACTGGCTGTGCTCCCAGATAATTGTTGACTAACTGGCATTCTGACCTCAGGATGCATGAGATATAACGCATGTAGGGTGGGCTTGATGTGGGGGAGGGGGGGAAAGTGGTGTAATTGTAGTAAAAAATAGTACAGACAACAGAATGACTGGAAAACTATTGAGAACCATTCTCCTGTATTCTCTCATATAATAGCGCTATAAAATGTGTCTGGGAGAATGTAGAGGAAGAGATAGAGTTGATTTATTGATCAGTACTTGAAGAATAGAGGAGAGAGGGCAGTAGGACAGGAACCCCCTTGTCCAGGATGGTGACAGAGTTTAATGGCCTGTACTGACTGCTGCTGCACTGTAGTATGTACTGTAGGAAACGCCCATAGCATTTTACCATAGCATGGAAAATAAAACAACGCTAACACCATTTGCCCATTAATTTATCCCATTGGGGCTTATCATCCATTGCCCAAATAAGTACATTAAAGTGGGTATTTTTTGTTAACTTGTTTCAAAGCAAAGGTTAAACTGTAGCGGTGTTTACATGGACCCTATTATTCCGATTGTAATCGAGTTAAAAGCCCAACCTGAAAGACAATACTCCATATAAACACCACGTTCAAAAGAGAAACGGCCAACCCGATCAAAATTAGTAGTATAGTATAACTCGTTACATAACCTGGAGCCATACATTTCTCCACCAGTCACGCAAATAGCCTCAATCTCCTACAACTAAGCTTTAGGCATTTGCTAGTGGGACACGTTACAATATGAGCTAGATAATGTGTGCATGTTTAACACCAATTCCGATTGCGATGGTGCATGTAAACAATAAAATCTTTGAATTCTTTAAATCGTCAATAAGGAAGATTCCATTAGGAAAGACTATGCTAAAAGGCTATAAAGTGTCCATGTAAACCCATCCTTCAATAAGTCACAATCAGCATAGTCTATAAATTATCTATGATGATCAATGATTCAATGAAAGCTCATCATAAAGGGCTGTCTTTTCTTTTCTCTATATTTACATTACATGCATTTACACAACTCTACTAATTATACTGTGTGTGTTTATATATATATATATATTTTTTTTTTTTTTGGATTCACTAGTTTTACAGTTGCAATGAACATTATTTAATATAGTTAATAATAGTTATTTGTCACTGAAAAATGTGTCATGTTTTTTTTCTAATGTAATTATTAACAAAAGATGTTAGATGGACCTAGAGGTTTTTGAATCTGACACACATGCACACACACCCACACACATCCAAACGCGCACACACACACACACACACACACACAATATATCTAAATATTGTGATTCACTTCAACAAGTCCTATAGCAAAGCATTGTGTGAAAGATGTAGCCTTGATAGTGGCAGCAAGCCTTGGCTGAATTCGAGGGTTGCCTAATGCTTCTGGGCCTGCAGTCGTCCCCCGGGAGCTGGGCAGCCCATTCACACACATCAGTGCTAAAATGCCTCAAGCATCTATACTGTTTAATATCCACATAGGGCATCGGTGGGTCATGCCTACAGAGTCTCTCTGGCAGACAGCGAGCGGCTGAGGGAAGAGGCAATGCACCAGACGGCCGTTTCCCTAAATGATTGAATTTTGAAGGCAGAGTGGTGACACGGTGGAAAGAGATGTCTCCAAAACAGCATTAGTCATAGCGCCGATGTCACAGAGGGTCCTGGGTAAAACGTCTAGAACGCGCGGAGCGGTGTGTTTGTGTGTTGACGGTATAGGTGAATGGAATTACAAAGGTCAAGATGGCTGCTTGCAGAAAGGAAAGCAAGACACATAGGACGCATGAATAGGAAAGGAATGAGAACAAAAGGGAATGTAAGGAAGAGAGCTTTCACAATTAAAGCATGTGGAAGGATGGAAAATGTTAATACTAAGAACAAGGGAAGTAAGGGAGGCTAATGCTGTTTGTCTAGCATCACCCATGCAGAACAGATCGCCCCCCCAGTGTTCGGCTCATAGCGGCCTGTATGGCAGAGTGCAACAAACACAGCTCGACCTGGACTTCACATCCAGGTTTAATCCACAGCCTGTCAATAGCGGGCTTGATGTGTGACAAGACAGCGGAAAGGGGGGTGATTACATGTGACAAAGCCTTTGATGTGCGGTGGCAGGTACCACCGTCCTCGAACATGACACCGCCTCCAAGCCCAGCATCGCCGAACCAAGCAAAGCAATCTGTTCTCTTGTCACTCTTAGCAGGAGAGGGAGGAGAGGACAGATGGGGAGAGAGAGAGAGAGAGAGAGAGAGAGAGAGAGAGAGAGAAAGAAGAGATCAACATGGAAAGGCATAAGCAAAAAGGGGGTGTAGAAGAAGAACCTCAAGAAAGACGTGAAAGAAGAGAAGGAGCCTTACAGAAACAGATGGTAGGCAAAGATGAGCAATGGAACGGTGATGGCAGCAAAAGTGAAGAGCTCAAGAAGGACGTTTTGAGTAAACATATCAAAGACATAATTCCCATTCTGCAGTCCACCGTGATAAAACAGAGTAGCAAAGCAGCAGAGCAGAGAGACAGATTATTTTATCGCATCGCACCTTCATACTGTATGTGTACCATGTGGCTCAAATATTGTCAGCCACAGAGCAAACTAAATGTAGCTCTATATAAACATAAAATACTATATATTCACTTTATGTTCTATATTGTATAAACTCTAATAATGACAATGTGTTTCCTTTCCTTAACTGTGATCCACTTGGTTATAGGCATTTTCGCACATGACAAGACAAGTAATGTGTTTTAATGAGCTAAGAGACTACATTTCTCATTTAAATTCCAGAAGGGCGATATTTATGGAACCCAGCAAGCAGCTATTAGCTGACAAGAGCATTATGTGGATGACCCAAAATGCAAAATGATCATATAAACAGGCTTGAAACATACAACATGCACACACACAAACCATGGTCCGCACATCATGCAAGCTGAACTAACTAACTGTGGGCATAAAGCTCTCAGCAGGCACAGCAGAATGATATAGGAGCTTGTAATGACTTTGATTCCAGCCTGTCATTTCAGGCAAACATACCACCATAACACGCTTGGTGCCATAAATTATATCTGAGACGGCGTGCGTGCTGGCTGGTTGCTGGATGGAAGCAAGACTGGAGTTTGGTTAGGGGATCGCTACAGTGTGCACTGTATGAGCAGTGTATATAGTTAGGTGATTTAGATGACTTAAAGGTAGAGTCAGCTATTGCAAGCTAATTGCTAGTTAATACACATTTAGTCAAATTCACCAAATATCTCGCATTTCGCTAGCTTACGGTTCTCTGTGCGTTGAAAAATGATTCCGATAGTAGTAGTGCCGTACGTTGTACTTCACAATGCGTTTCAACATGTGAGGAATATTGTTGTGATTGGAGCTGGAATTTAGCAAGCATACTCGAGAATGACTAACCCTGCCTTTTATCCAAAGAAACGTACAGTGATTATAGTAACAAGTGTTTAGGAGCATAATTGTGTTGGACATCTGTGTCAAGGATGGACATTGAACCCTGTACCCACTGGCTAGCAGTCAACTCAACCACCCTAACCATACCAACCATACCGCCAACAAAACAAATAAATGAAAATCAATTAAATGTGCTATAATGTTGTTATTCATGCGCATATTCAGGTGTTTTGTCAGTGTTACAGTGTGCTGCAGTAACCTGTGCACGAAGCAACAGTACCCATTTTATTGTTCCCTGTACCAGTAGTTAGTTAGTAGGGTTAGGGTTAACTAACCCTAGTTAGTTAGTAATGTAGTTTGTTTTATACACAAAGCAGTGTCTGGCTAAATTAAATAAACTGTAAATATAACTGCATGAAATAATTTCCGTAGTAGAGATATTGAAAGCGAGCAGATGAGTGTGAAAGAAGAGGAAACTGAATTACTCGGTACTCATTGAAACAGATGTCTGAGTAAGGACGTGCACACTCGCTGGTGTATGTGTGTGTGTGTGCGCATGTTCCTCAGCAATGCCAAGGGTAGGCTGTCACAGGCTACAGTGTCACAATGACATTGTTATTCTTGGTCTGCACTGATTGCATGCAATTAACACAAGGGCTTTCTAATGAAATTGTAATAACATTGACAGACTAAGATTGCATTTTCTTTACGGTCCACTTTATAGGGCTAATGTGAAATCCTACATCTGTTGCTTCTAATAGTTTATGTACAGCTGCATTCAAAGCCAGTCCGTGGAGAGATACAGTATGTGATAGCCTCATGGCCATGTACATATTGCATAGCAGCAGTGAAACAAGACATTTAAACAAAAGCCCTAACCGAAAAGATTGTAGCTACTAAAGAACTCTTATCTTATGTCCATTACTCAGTTTTTAAAAAAGCATGGCATGCTGACAAAACGTTTTTTTTTTTCTTTCTTTTTCTGCTTGTTTGAGTACAGGTATTGTAACTATGGTTAGTCAGCCTACTGCGAGAAATAGAATACTATACAGAAGCCTACTTCATGCCTATTCCCATTGTAATGACAAGCAATGTACAGAACAGTAGGTGGCATTGTAGTGGTAACATGGTAAAGACATCAGTAGTAATTAGGTAGTCACCTCTCTGTAGAACAGACTGTTGGCCCGCAGCCAACGCAGCCAGGAGGTGGTGTCACCATGGATACCAAAACAGAGACTTTTAAAGTACAGCATTGCAATATGTACGATAATTATCGTATTTATATTATCATTATGCCCTCTGCAATGTACCATCAATAATGCCAAATATCCTATTAGTATAATGTTTGATAATTCTATAAATTTGACACTTTTATGGTTAGATTTGAAGGTTGTGTCAAAAATAAATGATTCCCAATAAATGTATTTTCTAAAATTACACATATTGTTGTCTCTGTCTGGCATACAAAAAGTTTTCTTAAAATTATACTTTTAAGACTTCCCTTCATTCAAATGAACAGAAATAGCTTGTGTGATTGTCATTATGCAGTATGTGTGAGATGCTAGTACCTACAGTATGTTAGCGCTAAATTCACTTTATACTTGCAACAGCAGCAATGGAGGTGTTCTGTCACAGCCTGTCTGCTTTCAATACATAGCTGTTGTTCACAAATTACATTGTGCCTTAGTACACACAGTCACACACACATACATGCACGTGCGCACACACTGTATGCGCTAAGCACTGTGGCTACATACAAAAGCATATTCTTGGCCTGTACTGGACCTGTGTGAGAAAAACCCAATTGTCATTTTGGCAGAAAATCAGCTAATGGCCACACATTGGCTGAAGCCTGTGTAATTTCAGCATGAAAGTGGCTGTGATGAGGGCTGAATGACATTAAGGCGCAGTACAATAGCTCAGATATTGCATCTAATTAATCTGGCTAACATTATAGGCATGAATCAGATCTATTCAGAGTAATAGATGTAATGAAGTCTATTCACCCTGAAAATAGTGCCTCGCTGTTTCTCTTCCCTTGTCACCTTATCTTTACTTTGTCTCCAAATGTAGTACCTATTTTTAGAGGGGTTTGGCCTTGTTAGGGCATTGTCTCTGACATTTCTGCATGTCCTTGCCTTGTCTCTCATCAAGTATTTGCCTTTCTGTATGAAGAACTTGAGAATGTTTTTCTCTAGAAAGTACCACTCTACAGTATCGTTCTATGTATGCCTATATTTACACATCCCTTATATCTCGTTCTGTTTTAGACATATACAGTAGGACTCTAGTTACCCAATGGCACAAGGTCAGCGGTAGCGCTAACAGAACAAATGACGTAGCCCTACAGTAACAGTAGTGGTTAGTAGTTCATTGGGCGCAAGGTGGGTGTTGTCTTGCCTGGGCGCGATTGCTAATTTCCCGGCTCGCCATGACATTGTTTCTGCTGAAAGGGCCGTGCGAGCGCAGTAGAGGGTGTGTCAGTCGCAGTCAGGTGGCACAGTGCTAGTTTGGTGTCAAAAGAAACCAAATATTGAGCTAGTGTCTCCGCCTGGACAGACCGCACCGTGTTGTGTGCTAGTTTCTGAGCTTTAGGCAAAGGTGCCTAAAGGTGTCTTATCCAAAATCATGCATGACACATTTCTGTATATTACAGTATGTTGGCCTAGCTTATGAATCATTTAATGGCTACTATTAGAGATGCCATAGTATATGCACACTTTGTGAATGCAGCTCCAAAGCAGGGACATCAGTTTCCTCCTGTGAGAAGCTTTTCTGTCAGGCCGGTCTAGATTGTTACCTTTCATTATGAAAAAGTCTATTTTAATTTACAGAGCTGTTTAAAAGCACAGTTGCTTTTAAAGGGAATGAAAGGATCTGATTTGATAGGCTGTAATTGAAGACAGTCCCTACAACTCCTATACTCTAATTAAATCCCTTTTAATGTGCTGCAGTTTAGCCAGATTACCACCACCACCTGTCCTGATATTAGCAAAAATGATTGGCCCCACCTTAAGGTGCTTTTCCACTGCATACTACCAGCTCAACTCAACATTTTTGCTTTTCCGTTGGGCAAAAGTTGGGATAGTACCAGGTACTTTCTCTAGAACCTGCACTGTCAAAAGTTTCAAGCGAGCTGAGGCAATACCAAAATGGGACGTGACAACGATCCAGACTACTGATTGGATTAAATTGTCCCTGCGTCAATCCGCAACACACACATACAGCACTGAAGCAGCCGCAACATTTAATGTACCTTTTATGAAATGGCAAAACGCAAAACAAAAGCGTGATAAATTAAGGAAGTGCAGATTGTTCCCGGTTGTGAACGGCATAATCAGTGTTATCTAGTGAGAGCTGGACAGGGCAATTTGCGAAAAGTGAAGGTTGACCAAGATGTCCATGAGCTGGTACCATGCAGTGGAAAAGAGCCATTAGATAGATGCAGTACCTTAGATAGACTCCGCCTCCACTTGTGCCTTGAGAAGGAAACTAGGGCCCATAGTCACTGTCTGTATTGTTGTGTGAGTGACCCTCCAGCCAATAGAACACATGCTGGTCTACAGTAACACCAGCAGCATTACCTTGGCATACGTGACTCTGTCCCCTTTGTTTTCCACAGCACCAACAGCCCACATTAGCATTCTAAAGGAAGTTTGGATAGGCTTCTGATTGGTGAACTGTGCACTGTTTATGCTAGCAGGACGCCCTTCACGTCTTAATCACTGTGCTGCAAAAAGAGAATGTTGTTGCACACGCGCACAACGCACGCACGCACATACACACGCACACACAGTAAATGGATTTGTATTCACCCAGCATATTTCCAGTGTTTCTGTCATCTAGCTTGTGTGTGTGTGTGTGGGTGTTGTTGGTAGTATATGAACTGCACACACAACCAGCCACTATGTATTGTGCGCGGACAGACACGCATCCACACAGACACACTCATACTACATACACGTACACATACACACACAGATACACACACAGATACACAAGGTGACATTGGAATAGTGGACATCAATGAAATAGCAAACCTTTCCCTTTGGGGAGACATGGGGAGAGGAATGAAAGAGAGGAGGAAACCGCACAGAGAAGAGAGAGCTAAGATGTGTACTGGGAAAAAGTCGGACTGAGAAGGCAGACAAGTGTGAAGATGCAGCTTGTGAACGTGGATGGGGAATGATGGCTACCAGAAGAAATGGACGCATCTCAAACGAAGGGCAATCATACACAGATGTGGAACATGATGAGGAAAGACAAGAGCAATAGCGAGACGGAATTATTAGGTGTGTGTGTGTGTGTGTTACCACCCCCACTCCTATCTGTAGGTTGTGTGTGTCGTAGTATGTGTGTCTTGTGTATATGTAGGTGTTCCTGTCTCCACC
>JAODTR010003514.1:0-12724 GCA_025399935.1 Amblyopsis rosae
TATTCTATAGTGGCTAAAAAAAATAAAAAAATAAATAATAATAATAACAATAAAATAAATTTAACAAGAAAGCTAAATACTCATAGTTCCTTTACAGAGCACATACATCATAATATAATATATATAGTACACAACAAACATTGTACATAGCATAACATGTTTCTAAAGTAGAGATTACAAAATAATATAGAATCCAGACAAAATGACAAGATACAAGCAAGAAGTGAAACCAGCTCAGCCAGATAAACTTCAGCTCATAAGGAGTTTCATTATTAGCGCAGGTGTTGATACTGCAAATATGGCACACTGGCTGTGGTTTGCATTCATTTGTCTCATGGTCATCATCTAGAATTAATTGTGGCTAGAAGTCTGTGGTCTAAGGTGGCAAAATTGTTGTGCTGCTAAAATGCTGACAGTGAGAAACTGCTAACATGAGTAGAGTATCATGTTCTCATTTGAAAGACAGGACATCTCACTACATATCGCTAAAAATATCAGATGGTTATGTTGTTTTTGTCATAGATTGTTTATGATGAAGGGCCGCTGTACATCTTTGCCAAAAATATTGACATTCGAGCCGAATGGATGAAGAAGTTGAAAGAAAGTAAGTATAGGTATGTTTAGGTTTATGTGTAATGTAGCAAAGTGTGCTTAATCTTTCCAATCAGGAATTCACCTATAAGTTAAACACAGGAGCAGCGATATGAAACATGAACAGATCATATCACAAAACATGTTCCCATGGAAGCTCTGAGGATATACAAATGACCATCTTGATTGAATGTAAATGTCTGTCTCTCTTATATCTCTCTCTGTGTCCTTGCATGTGAACAGTGGTGTGCTATAACAAGGATCAGATGCAGAAGTTCCATCCGTGTTTCTGGGTTGATGGGATGTGGCAATGCTGCCAGCAGGAAGTTAAACAAGCTATGGGTTGCAAGGTGTTGGATGGTAAGAATGGTGAGAGTCATCGTCTTTACAATGCCATCAATGCGTCCAATGACTAAGCTACACCAGTAAAGTAATGTGAAAATATTCAAACTGTCTCGTTAACAGGCATCAACCCCAGACCAACTCGACGCTTATCCAGAAAACCTCTTCCTCCGACACCAGAGGAAGAGGTACCAATCATAAAACTGCAGATTAATAAACATGTTATGAACAGCCTAAAGTTGGCACTACATGACTCAATATTATGTGGTTTCCTCCCCTCCTTAGCCCAACGAAGAGAACTTTGGTGTAGGTACGACCGTAATAGCCCAGTACGAATACACACCGATGGCGGCTCAGGACCTGCATCTTAGGAAGGATGAGGAGTATACGATCCTCGATATGACTGATGCTAATTGGTGGAGGGCCCGAGACAAATATGGGTGCGATGCGCCTTTAACTGGAGTTGGGCAACAGTTTAATAATGTGCACCTGCTTGTAGATGTGGCAAAGCACAAGGCAAAACAGGAAATTAGAGAGGGTCCTGTTCCTAACTGCATGTGTGTGTGTATGTATATTTAACACAATGTATTGTAACTGTAATTCTAATATTTACTTCTATTTTCCAATGCAGTAACGAAGGATATATACCTAATAATTATGTTGTTAAAGCTGGAAGAGGACTGGAAATATTTGAGTGAGTATGTGAAGTGTTTATTTTATTTTATTTTACCAGGATTATGGACTATGCTCTATAACCTTATTTGTCTTGTCTTACAGCTGGTACTGTAAGAATATGAATAGAAGCCAGGCAGAAAACCTTTTGAAAGCTGAGGTGAATTAAACGCCTGAGAAACACATTACCATACCATTGTTACAGAAACTCTTCTCCTAAATTGTGTTATCTACATAATGTGGCAGGATTTAGTAAATAGGCCTACTTCTATGTCAGAGATGCAAGGATACTTGTAAAGCTGCTGTCTGTTCCACATTTTCAGAACAAGGATGGAGGCTTTCTGGTAAGGGATTCAGCAAGCAAGCCTGGGAAGTATACCATCTCCCTGTTGTGCAAGAGTAGTATGTAAGTGGCCTCTCTCAGGGCAGACACTAACCTGGCACGTCAGAAATACAGGATTTACGCTGCAGTCACGACTGACTACATCAAAATAAAAGCAGTTTGTAATGGAAGGGGAAGCGGAAGTTTGCCAGTGAGGGAGGAGAGATGAAAATGTGGTTCATGCAAAACCAGGGCAGAACTATGAAGTGGTATTGTAGATAACAGGAGCATACAGTGAGGTTCATATAACAGGTTTTGGAATGCTTGGGATCTACTGTATGGGTGTCTAAACTTTAATTTATATCTTTGCATAGGGAAGCCCCTGGAAGCTGCAAACATTACAATATCTGTACGACACCACAAGGGCAGGTCTACGTCGCAGAGAAGCATAACTTCAGCACTATTCCAGAACTGATCAAATACCACCAGCACAATGCAGCAGGTTCATATATTATACATATATATTTATTAATATTCTCCACAAGTTTGCTATTACTCATAAGCTAGGCTTTGTCAAACACATGCGGATTGTGTACTTGCTTTAATAGGAATGGTGAGCAGGCTGAAATGCATTGTTTCAAACAGGGCGCGGCCTCCATCAACAGCAGGCCTTGGCTATGGTAAATGCACTTCTATATCAACACAATCAATAGGATTTGTCTCTGGCCTTGTCTTGTGCTGAAACACTTCTTGCGTACTGGAAGCTGTGAAGGTAGATGGTAGATGCACATTGGAATCAGAATCTATTAAATCAGGGTATTACATCTTGCCAGGTATGTGGGAGATCGAACCCCGCGACCTCACCTTCATCAAGGAGCTGGGCAACGGTCAGTTCGGAGTTGTGAAGTACGGAAAGTGGAAGGGCCAGCACGATGTTGCCGTTAAAATGATTAAAGAGGGGTCCATGTCAGAAGACGACTTCATAGAAGAGGCCAAAATCATGATGTAGGCATGGTGTGGACGTGGCTTCCATTTAGATTTTTCCTTCAAAATGTACAGGTTTATATTTAGAATTGTGTTGCCAATGGCTGAGGATTTATTTGAGTCTAGTTTGGTCCGTTAGTAAGGTGTTTATCATTACAACCAGTCAGGAATGTATGAGCCTATTCCACTTATGACCTGACTGTGTGATAACATGTTAGATATTACAGTTGGACTACAAGACATGCAGTCTTCTCAGTTTATTCACCAATTTCCTGTAACCCTCTACTCCTATGTTTGGTCACACCAGGAAGCTTCTGCATCCAAACCTAGTTCAACTATATGGCGTCTGCACGAAACAAAGACCTATTTATATAGTGACAGAGTTCCTGTCCAATGGCTGCCTGCTGACCTATCTCAAAGAGGGACTGAAGCAGCACCCAACCCCAGTCCAGCTCTTAGAGATGTGCAAGGATGTATCTGAGGGCATGAGCTACCTCGAGCAAAATCAATATATCCACAGAGACCTGGTGAGAGATCACAGATAACAGAATGAACAGTTGTTTGACATTAGCCAATAACAAAAATTACAAGTATCGGTTTGCTTTACCTTAGGCTGCAAGAAACTGCCTAGTAGATTCCAATGGCACCGTCAAAGTGACTGACTTTGGCCTGTCGAGGTACAATGCACACAATCATCCCTGTGCTTACATTAAATTTGTTCAGTGTTTCAAAATAACGGTCTAACGTGTCATTGCAGGTACGTGTTGGATGATGAGTACACAAGCTCAGTCGGTTCCAAGTTTCCTATTCGCTGGTCCCCCCCTGAAGTCCTCAACTATTGTAAATTCAGCAGCAAGTCTGATATCTGGGCATTTGGTGAGCAATGATAAACTAGAATGTATCGCACCGTTGTTAAGAAGCTAAGGGGGCCGTTTCCTGGTTAGAGTTTAACCTTATACATACATAGTATTATTAATGAATGTACCTATTATTGGCCTACTGTGTTGTACAGTGTAGTAGAAATAGCTGGTAACTGTATGGAACAAAAGTATGCTACTTTGTATAATAAGAGTATAAAACCGTATTATACTTCTATCTGTTCTATGTAAAGGGGTCCTAATGTGGGAGGTTTACACACTGGGACAACTTCCGTATGGTCGGCTAAATAATTCAGAGATAGTGGACCAGGTATCCAGGGGCCTGCGCCTCTTCCGCCCCCAACTGGCCAATGAGAGAATCTACAGCATTATGACAAACTGCTGGATTGACGTAAGTATTAACTGTTCTATTGAGGTTTTATCTATGGAGCTGGCTACAGATACAACTGCCATATGTGTCACAAATGTTTCACGCATGTGTGTCATTTTCAAATCATGGACCATTTCAACATTTGGATGAGCTATTTCTGTACAGACTGAATGGCAATCTTGGTCTAGAGTGCATTTAGGCTTATGTTACAGTACTTTGTTAAATAATAGGTTGTGAATAATCATGCACAAAAGCATCTCATAGCTAATTTACCCCCCCCCCCCCCAACCCCACCCCTTTTGTTTTAGAAAGCAGAGGAGAGACCTAACTTTCGAGAGCTAGCACAAACCATTGAGGACTTGCTATTTGAGATTCAGTAGGCTAGCTCTACCACCCACCCACCGTCACCCTGGCAGTGTCTCACACGCACATTCACACACACGCACACACACACAGACGCATGTGCACACACACAGACGCGTGTGAAATGAAAATACATAAATAAATGGTGTGTCTCACAATAAATAGTGTCACAATTAAGCTTAATTAATATATTCTGAGGACCTCTGTAATGTGAATATATTTACCGTATTGCTGTATTTTATTATCCCATGTCTGATTTAATTGCGGTAATCTACTGTATCTTTTGACAATAAAGTTCACCATTAGTAAATTGTCCTGCTCAATGGTTCCAAACACACTCTCCACAAAACACAAGTCCAGCCTTAACATTGGCGGTCTCCCTATCCCACTGTAAACAAATGTGAAAGGTCTCGTGTCACTTTCTATACGATACTTTCTTTTGACACAACATTTGATACTTAAAACCATTGCCTGGTGATAGTTTTAATCCCTCTTCCACCTCAGAAATATCTCTAGACTTTCTTACTCACGCACCAAACCACTCATCCATGCCTTTGTCTCATTTTCCTGTAATTACTGCAACTCTCTTTTCTCTGGCATCCCACCAAATTCATCATCAAACCAATTGTTCAACTCTTACCTTGCAACCCCCAATCTACCAAGCTTGCATTATTTCACATTTATGTGTACACACTTTTTATTTATTTATATCTTATTTCTAAAATATATGCTCTTGTCTTAGTTAAATGTTTTATGTTGTCTTTATATTTGCATAATTTATAATTTTATTTTTGCTGATGTATATAAAATATGGCAAATAGTATTAACAAATTAACTACATATTCAAATTTTGTATCAATGGGGTTTTGATAATAACAAAACACATCTTTCATAAAGAAGGCATGAGAAACATTCTTAAATATATGTAAGGATAAATCGTTCCAGAATTTGATTTTGTACATTCATAAAATAAATGAATTAAAGTTTCCTCATTAGATGTACAAAAGTTCCAAGAACTGCTGGTGTCATTTAGATGTAATTACATTAACAGGGTAAATGTTATTTCATATTTTGAAGTGGATTTCCTTTATTGTATGTAAAATGAAATATTTATAAGGTAAAAGCCATACTCTCTTCCAATATATATCATCAATATGAGTTCTCCAAATAAATTATGTTTTTAGGGGTTATTTTATTAGTCTTTTGAAAGTTATGTTGTACATGTTTATTGTTGCATTTATTACCTGCAATTTCATAGCCGTCTAGAATTAATAAGGGAAAACAATGTTCTATGGTCTCATGACTTATATGATTTTTGATCAATTGTATCAATCCAGATGGAATAGCACGAATTACAGACTTTAATTATAATGGGAAATTCATTGACCATGAGAAAACTAAATACCAGATCTGACACACAGTTGAACAACATGGGTGATACCTCTCTGATGCCACTTAGGCAAAAACAAAGATGTATCCCTTATAACAATATCACTATAACAGTTTTATGAGGTAAGAAATTACTAACAAAAGCTAATTTCCATACAAGAAGAGCTTGACTATGGAATTTGGATAGTTTGACAGGGAGCTTATTTGGTAAATAATTGCATTTTAAAAGAAAATATATTCCACCGATTTTATTGAAAACATAATTATAATATACCACAATGAAGAAGGGTTCGAAAGACATCTTTTAAGCAAATTTATTCTAAAAATGTTTATTGTATTACCAAAATCTTAAACAGTTAGTCCACCTTCCTCTTTAGAATTTCAAAGTAAGCGTTTCTTTAATTTTTAAGGTTTGTTTTTGATTAAATTAAAAAGTATTCTGTTAATCTCCTATAGTATACATAGGAGAGAGACTTTTTATTTGCTTTTAACAGGAGGACCCTGCCAATGATTGAAAGGTCTCTAAAGCCATAGATTAAATATAATTGCTTTGCTTTATAATTGCTTATAATGGATTTATTAATAATACTTGAAAGGGTTTATTGTCTAATTAAGGGATCCTTAGAAATATTTATGCCAATATATTTAACAGACAATTTTATGGTAATATTTGCAATAGTTGTTTCATTACAATTATATAAAGTAAGAAACTCACATTTAGAAGTTTAAATGTAATCCTGAGGCATTGAACAAATGGCTAATTAAAAAGAACTTTTGGCACCTGACTTGGATCTTTCAAAAAAAAATGTGTATTATCCGCAAGTTGGAAGATTTCTATTTCTTTATTTATGATAGAAATTCCACTAATTTCATCTGCAGTATTTTAGGGATATTTTAAGGATAAGGATAATTAATGAAATTGGACATCCCTTGCAAACACCTCTATACATTTTGAATATTCTAGATGTATATAAATTAATTACAATGGAGCTATCAATGTCATTATTTAACATACTATCAAGATTGATAAAATTTTCTCCAAAACAAAATTATATTATCTTAACGTTTCAAAAAGAAAATTATGTTCAATTGTGTCAAAAGCTTTTTGGAAGTCTAAAAATATCATAAGGGTCTCAGATTCAACCAAAACTGCAGAATCAAGTAAGTTTCAAATAAGTCTTATATTACAGCTCATATGTCTTTTCTTTAGAAATCTATTTTGTTATTCAATAAATAAAAAATAAATAAAATTAATTAAAAGATTGCCTCACATTAAAAATAAAGAACTAAACTACGTCCTACCGGTAACTGAGTCACGTGCGCAGAGAAGCGTAAACACAACGTGCCCTATGATTGGTAGAATCAGTTCCGGTTTTCATACATGTGAAGGTCAGCAACTGTGTGCCGTTATTTTCATAGCGTGTTCATATTCAAACTACCACGGCTACCAATCAACAGTTGGTTTTGAAATATGGACGGCAAAGGGACAACAGCGGACCCTCAGCTACAGCATTTTATAGAAATCGAGTCTCAGAAACAGAGATTTCAGCAATTGGTGCATCAAATGACAGAAGTGTGCTGGGTAAGGCGAGCCTACTTAGCTCTCCAGCTAGTAACTGTAATTTATTAGTTTAGTTTATATGTAGACAACATTATGTAAACTATTTTAAATCGTATTGCTTCACGTGTAATTACGTTGTTGGCCCAGTAGCACCATGTACCGGTACCTACCGTAGATCCAGCGCTCTTCTCATAATTTAACATTGTTGTCTGGTTTTGTCTCACACATTCGTAGGTATCTTACATTGTACTAAACATTATGAAACATAATGTGTATGTACATGTTGAGATAATCTTGTTTAATTACGTTGTAACATCTTTCTAGGAGAAATGCATGGATAAACCTGGACCAAAGCTGGACTCCAGAGCGGATGTGTGTTTCGTTAACTGCGTAGAGAGGTTTATCGACACCAGCCAGTTTATCTTGAACAGACTCGAGCAGACACAAAGGAGTAGAGGGTCTCTCTCGGAGTCCATGTCAGACTAAGTTCTGCCACAGAAAAGACTGATAAAAGACACGGCCCTTTCTTTGGTGCTGCCAAGTGCCAACCTTCAGTTTGGTGCAATACTATAACTCTTAACCTGGAGAAAAGATAAAAGTGCTACTTTTGATACAAGTGCCTCAGGTTAACACCTTGTATCTTGCCATAATGACTCGTGCATTAGGTTTGTAGGATTTCTCCCGAACAGCGCCATACTGGTGACAGCATGTGTGATCTGCATCGGTAGCCAAGAAGTAGAGAATGAAGCTGTGTGAGGGTCAGGGTCGAGATCCAAAAATCTCGGACAATAAATGGACCTCATCTGCCTGCCTGTACCCAAGGCCTTCATTTTCTAATCTTATTGTAGAAGGCCAAACCAGGTCTTTATTTAACTAGTTCTATGGCTATAATTATGTGAATTGTACTTATGCAATAAAGAAAATGTCAATTAATCCGTTTCTGACAAATATTATAAAAGAAACTAATTTGCTATGTTTAAATTACACTTTCCAATTTAAATTTAACAGCAAGGCAAACTTGCATTCTGCAAGACTTCAATAGGATAAATTACACTGAAATAACATGTTATTCAGATATAACCATAACTTATCAAACTACTTATTTATGATATGAAATTTGAAGTTTGTCTTGAACTGAGTTATATTTTATACACTTTAATAATATACAGTATGACATAACAAATTAAAATGGACAATCAAATACAATATATTATAAGCTTTCTGTATGATTATAAATTTGTTCTGTTTTGTTTGCATCTATAATGTGTAACTAACAGCCTTAACTCAACAGTATGGTGGTAACAGAGCAAGAAAAAAAAATCTAGATGTAGTAAACAGTTTTAACAATCTGAAGTGAATGATTTTTTTTCAGTTGCCTTAAGTGCTAAGTAGCAATATGTCCATTGTTCCTTCTTAAGGAACTCTCTGGTGGATAAGCTGCCTTTGAGCTCCCATCAGTACAGGGCTGGGCATCATCCTCTGCTTCAGCCTCGTGGCTTGGCAGTGCCACATAAGGCGAGCCCTGGGGACCTTTTCTCAGGTACAGTGGAAGGGAATCCAAGGTAAAGGTGATGTCCTTGAATGCATGAATGAGGAATATGCCCAGGATGATGGTAAGGAAACCACTTATAGTACCCGCCACACCGTCCGTGGTCATGCTAAGCCACTCCTTGAAGAGAATGGCCGAGCAGGCCATGACTGAGATTGTGAAGAAGACGTAGTAAATAGGCGTGACTATGGAGGTGTTGTAGATGTCCAGGGCCTTGTTCAGGTAGCTGATCTGAGTGCTGACACAGACCACGAGGCAAGCCACCAAGGTCCAGAACAGGGGATCCTTAAGGATGGCTGTCCCCGCAAACAGTTCTTTGATACCAATGCCTAGGCCCTTGACGCAGGACACGGAGAGTGAACCGATCACAGAGCAGATCAGGATGTAGACCAGCACGTTCTTCTGTCCGTAACGTGGAGCCACGATGAAGATGAGAACTAGGCTGCTGACCACAATGCACACAGCAAACGCAATAAAACCTATAGGTTGGAACATGTAAAAATATGGTTTAGCATGGGTACTGTTAGGTCACTAATAAAACCACAGTGGATGCACCGATATCGGTTGTCTATCATCACCTCATTCACATCGGCAAATCAGATGACATTCACTGATGGCAGTGGCCGATGTCCATTTTTGTCCTGGCTATATGTTGTTTTGGTTATTTGTGGTCTGACTGGTAATATATTTTATTAACTAAGCTGCCCTCTTGGCCAGATCTCCATTGTAAAGAGTTTCTCGATGAGTTTCCTGGTAAAATAAAACCATACCACACCCAGCTACAGATTTGGAGGTCTAATACTGTACCACCCATAACAGCCAACTGGCTGGACACGACTGGAATTACATAAAAGGGTAATGGGTTGTGTATTTAACAAATATTGGTATAAGCCATCAGATACTTATGGTACCCGCCACACCGTCTGTGGTCATGCTATCAGATACTAACATTAACTTAATACATTTGCACAAGGTATCAGTATTAAAAGGCACACTTTTAAACAGTGGGAACTATTTAGGGGAGATTGGAGTAAATTGAGCCCGTTTTTACTTGAGGCATCTTTAATGTGAGGGCATGACAGTAATCTCCAATTAAAGTATGTACATAGTATTTCAAGATGTGATGCATCCCTGGGAATAATCACTTTGAATCTAAAATAATAAAAACTTTAAAAAAAGTAGTCTCTTGACTCAATTTACCCCTCATCAAGAGACCACTTTTTTTTTTGTCATATTTTGCAAACATTTGTTTTAGACCACATCTTGACATACATGTACAAATGCTTTAATTGGAGATTAAAATATAGCAGTCAGATACCTGAGCCTAGGGAGAGGACAAGTTGAGCCACAGTAAATTGTACCATTGATCATGTAAAACAGAACATGTTCACACCATACAAGTTAATTGTCTTGACTCTGTGGCTTAACTCACCCCCAAGTTTTATTTACAATTGTGCGTATTTGCCTTTTACAGAATACATTGTGGGATCATAAAGAATGTTGACTACCTTATTACATAAAGCAAGACAAATTCAATACCAAATCACTTCATAAAGGTTTTATAAAGATTACAGGCCAGTTCCCCAGTTAGGTCCCAACCCTACAGAGTGACCACATTGTGTGTGTGGTTTTGGCTCTGCATACGTTGTAGTTAAGACTACAACTTGTATAAAAAAAAGTAAATATATTGTGTATTAGTGGAAACTTGTGGCATTGGAAATTAAGGCGAGGATGTTTTTTTCTACTGGCCTACACCCAAACAACAATTTATTCATCAAATACTAAAGTATCACGTTTATGGAATAAGGTAGTCAACATTCTTTATGATCCCACAATGTATTCTGTAAAAGGCAAATACACATGGACAATTATTAATAAAACTGCCATTGTGTTAATTTACCATTAATCTTTTGTCTGAAATTACCACACCCATACCATTTTAACAAACTTCTATCATCCAGTGGTCTATAAGATAAAGTCAGGCTAAAAGTATAGCATCATGTTCTAACTTACTAAAGCATTAATACACGTGATGTGATTTTTTTCAAACGACTATTATTGTTCAGACACACAACACATGCGAAAAAAAATATATATATTTTTTTAACATAAAATGTGCACACATACAGTATTTCATGTGCCCCTCTCCATCACAGGGTGAGTGAAATTGATGACTCTTCAAAAATGGGTGGTTACATTATCAATTTTGTCTATGGTTCTCTAGAAACAAGGGGTGGCTCAACTTACCCCACTCTCCCCTACAAGGTATCTGATGTAAAATTACAGTCGTACAGTCAATAACAAGGAGCTTTTCTCAGTCATTTTAAGAAAGTGTACAAATGTTCCCCATCACACTAGTGCGAATGGCCCTCCATAACTGCTAGACTGTATGCTGGAAAATGCTAAAAAAGAAAATACGTAGTTGTTTTGTCGATACCTGGATCTTTAAGCTTCTCAGCCATGTCACGGAGGGACGCCACCTCCTCTTCCAATGGAGCATGGATCACCATCACAGTGGAGCCAAAGATGCACAGCAAGCAGCCAACCTTCCCGTGTACGTTCAACCTCTCATTCAGGAAGTATGAAGAGAGCACAGCACTGAACAAAATTGGAAAAATATTTTAACAATTGCAAATACTATGCCGTAGGCCTGTATTATTCTATACACTACCGGTGAAAAGTTTTAGAACACCCCAATATTTCCAGTTTATTATTGAAATTCAAGCAGTTAAAGTCCAATGAATAGCTTGAAATGGTACAAAAGTAATTGGTGAAACCAGAGGTTAAAAGAATGGAACGGTTACCCAAAACTGAAAAATAATGTACATTTCAGAATTATACAAAAATGCCTTTTTCAGCTAACAAGAAATTGGTTGACAATTTAAAGCTATTCTGCAGCAACAGAGGTTGATCATACCTTGAATGTTGGTGCTACCAATTCCTACAGGGTTCCCAACTTGCATTGATTACTTGGAAGTTAGAACCCCCCTGTCAAAAACATAAATCCAAGCTATGCAAGAACTACCATAGGAAAGATTAACAAGATGGTAAGATTAAAAGCATGGAGTGGCCAGCACAGTCACCAGACTTGAACCCCATTGGGCTGGTTTGGGATGAATTGAAGAAGAGGGAAAGAAAAGCAACGTACAAGTGCCATACATGTATGGGAACTTCTGCAACAGAGTTGGGAATAACTTTCTGAAGAATATTTGATTTCCATTGTAGAAAGAATGCCAAGAGTGTGTTTAGCTGTTATATCTGACAAAGGTGGCTACTTTGAAGAGTCAAAAGTTTAAAATACATGTTTGTTTATAAATTGATTCCATTATTTATTTTGTAACTTCAACTGTTTATTTGTTATATGCTTTGATTTCAGAGAACCAGGACACATTGAACTGCATGAATTCCAATAAAAACCTGGAAGAATTGGCGTCTTCTAAAACGTTTGACTGGTAGTGTATTTTATTAGGTAATTTAGCAAAAGCTTTAAGCCAAAGTGACATAGTGAGTACAACAGTGTTAGAAGGGACATGTGGGTGTATTTGTGAAAGCTGTTATATCACTAGAACAGTCATTTTGACTGTTTAAAAATTGTGCAATGTAATAACTTTGTTGAAATAAAACCAATGTAACTATAGGAGCCTGACTTTTCCTAAATGTGTCTATATTTTATTCTATCATTGTTATTTTATTAAAATTACAA